>JAJOOR010038304.1:0-10779 GCA_036250505.1 Solanum acaule | reverse complement strand
GCTTTTCCTCCAGTTAACATGTAAACCTGACATTCCTTCAAATATTACCAAGATCAGTCTCAGTATTTTGAGATGCTCTTCTTCAGCATCACAGAATACAAGTGTGTCATCTGCATACTGAAGATGAGTTATCTTCAAGCTATCTCTTCCAGCTCTAGCAACCTCAAATCCTCTTAACCAACCTTCCCTGTTTGCTGTCTTAATCATGTTGTTCAGTCCCTCCATGACTAAGAGGAACAAAAAGGGTGATAGAGGATCACCTTGTCTTAGGCCCCTCTGTGAATTAAAATAACCTGCTGGTGAACCATTAATAAGTACACTGTTGTCTTGGAGATATGTTACTTGCTTGCAAATTGATTGCTTACTCTGCATTGGCATGACTAGATAAGATTGAAACTTATAATGTTTATTGCTTAATTCTATATAGAGTAGTATGTGGCTCCTGCAACTTCCTAGTTTTCTTGAGTTCTGTTACATTTTAACTTCCTTTTAATTTTCTCAACAAACCTCCTTTCATGTTCTTAATATGGTGGAACATTCTGCATAACTCATGCCATGTTGAACTCCAATTCGTCTTTAAATCTACATGTCATAAAATTTATCAATAATTCCTCAACTTTGGGAAGTAAAACAAGAAGCCCATTACTTCAAATTAAGTGGCACAGGTTTATGCTGGGTAGTGCCAAAATAATTTTGACTTCCCTAAGACAGAATATCTCATCATTTGTTTTGTTTTAAGACAGAATATCTCATCATTTGTTTTATGAAATAATAAGTTTAGTGGATCGCACTCCGAGATCAATGTTTTTTACCTTAGAAAGTAAAATAAAGGTAGCATCAACTTGAAAGAAAGTGTGTAGAGGAATAATAGAATTAAAAATCTTGCTCTCTGGAACATTACCATTTTCAAAAAAAAGTTTTAAAAAAAATCTTGCTCTCTGGAACTAAAATAATAGTCAAACATCGATTTGTATCATTTGAATTAGATGATGAATATCATGTCTGCAAATCAACAAGATAAAAATGATTTGTTCTTTGTTTCATTGTTTTATTTTCTCAATCAGTCCCCTATCATCTCTCCTTAAAACCAATGGAAGTTATGCTCGGGTTTCCAATATTCATATGGTTCTTGCAGTTTTGCCCATTTCTTGAAATGCTCATGGAGGACAAAAACTACTTGCCCTTGTTTTGGTTTTGATGAATATTCTATATAAAGTTTAGTTCAAGTTTTTCTTTTCCCCTAAGTTGCAATTTTCTGCTGATATTAGGTGAAGGATAGCTTAAGAAGTGATCCTCGTTATAAGTCTGTTAAGCATGAAGACAGAGAGACTTTGTTCAATGAGTATCTATCGGAACTGAAGGCTGCTGAACAGGAAGTTGCACGAATTGCAAAAGCAAAACATGATGAAGAGGTGAGTTCTTTTCCAACGAATACAACTTTACCATTCTACAAAAAGAACTCTTCTTTTCCAATTTTGGCACCTTGGTTTTCTTTGTTTAAGCATTTCTTCTTTTGACTTGACTTTTGTTATATTATTGTATGAATATTGATTAGGATAATCCAAGTGTATTATCATATTATATCATTTTGGGTTTGTGTTCTCTCTCTTTCATATGTATATGGTTTTCCTTTTTTGGTGGGGGAGTTAGATATCTCTTAACTGTCCTTCTAAAATATACTCTCTTTAATCTGTAATTAGGAATCTGTAACATGTTGTGGCAGGTTTTTATTTTTTGGAAATACAAATACAAATTGTTACCGTCTCAAAAAAAAAAATATGGTTTTTAAATTTTTTCCTATTTACCTGTAACTAGTTATATACTGTAAATCTTAATGTGGAACTTAAGCTTACAGATAACACCTATGATTTGACTCTAACATGCAGCTAATTCCTTGTCACCTTTCTCTTATTTACTTATTACGTAACCAGTTATGTCGTAAATCTTAATTTGGCATTTAAAACATACAGATAACACCTATGACTCTTAGAACCCATTTGGATTGGCTTAAAATAGTAGTTTTTTAAAAGTAACTTTCTTAAGTCAAACTTAAATGATTTTTAAGTCGAAAAATAAAAAGTAGGGAGAGTCCTACTTTTGACTTTTAACTTATTTTAAGTTAGTTTAAATTTGCCAAACACTCCCAAAAGCTAAAGTGACATAAAAATAAGTTTGACCAACTTCTAAGCCAATCCAAACAGGCTCTTAACATGTGGCTAATTCCTTGTCACACACCCCAACCCACCCCGTCCTCTCTCTTTTGACACATGCACACATTATATATAGGGGTTAGAACTTTTAATGGCCGTTTGTAGAGAGGACGAACACTTAAAGCCCTATATTCTTAATTCTCTCTATCTCTCTCTGTCTTATGTTATTTCCCATGAATCCAATGCACCTAGTTCCTCGAAGAAAATGCTGGAATCCAATTTGAACCTATCATCGAAAGAAAATGAATTTGCACCTAACTCAATTCCAAAAGCTAGTTCATCAGAGGTGAGAATTGCTCAAAACCATATAAGGAGACAACTCATACCTTCGACCAAGATGAAACTCTAACACCTCTTAAAGTGCTGCATAGGTCACCTCTTTCGGTAGTTTAATCATATTCATTTATCTTTATTCAATGGTTGTCTTTTGTCTCTGTTGATTCATGCCACTGTGTTTGTGCCTCTAACTAAGGGCTCTCACTGATTCTCTCTATTATGTTGATTGTGGTAGACAACTAAAAATTGGTGCTTTGTGATTTTAATTAATTTTACTTATTTGAATTTATATGTGTGTATTTGGACCGTCAATCTGAAGTTTTGGAAAAATTTGTATGTAGTACACGAGGTTCTAAAGATGTTAATGGTTATCTGCCTGACTTTTTAGGATAAATTGAAGGAAAGAGAACGGGCTTTGCGAAAACGTAAAGAAAGAGAAGAACAAGAAGTGGAGAGGGTGCGGTCGAAAGCTCGTAGAAAAGAAGCTGTTGAATCTTATCAAGCCTTGCTGGTGGAAATAATTAAGGATCCTCAGGTATTATCTTGTATAGACCCCAAAACTGTTACAAGGAAATATCTTAGAACGTATGTCATGGATCATATCCCGTTACTTGATTAGACTGTTTGTCTGGAAAGTTCAAGAACCTTGAAACAAAACTTCTGCTTCATCTTAATAAGCTCCTCAGCGGTTTGCCTGCCTTCATCTTAATTATGAAACAAAATTCAAAAGAACTTTGTTTGTTGCAAGTCCATCCACTTTTACACAGGTGGTTTGCCTTCCTAAATTAAACTGTGTTGTAAATAGCATTGCTCCTTGGTGCTAATCATTTATGTAGTTATAATTCTTGAGTTTTGGCTTTACATCTACTAATGAAGTCTGGAAGAATTGTGTTTACTATGTGGTAAACTGTTGAACAGGTCATTCCATTTTATTCTCTAGATGTCTATTTTCAAATTTTTGAGATATCCTTCTGCCTTGCACCCAAGGCTTCTTGGACAGAGTCAAAACCTAAATTAGAGAAGGATCCCCAAGGACGTGCAGCTAATCCTCATTTGGATCAGTCTGACTTGGAAAAGCTTTTCCGGGAACATGTGAAGGTGTTGTATGAGGTAAGATGACTATCGTTGTTCTTTTTTAAGTTAATGTTATCCTTGTTATCTGCTTTTTAGGGGGAGTTGATACTTGCAAGAGTTGCTAATATTATCTAATCTGAGTTACTTGCATAAGGTTGTGCAATTTCATAGAATTTGTTGTTTTATTTTTAACTATATCTCATAGGATCAAGAAGCTCTTTTTTGTTCATATAAGATCGCAGAAAAAAAATAAGATATATATATTTTTAATGACAAGGGAAATCTGCAGCTACTACCCTTTGGGTGCACACAGGATAAAACCCCCGCTCCTATGCAATAGCTTGCAAACCACATAAGAGAGGTAACCCGCACTAGACGAGCCCGGTGCGACGAGCTCGACCCTGAAGGCAAACCCCTTGCTTTCACTAGCAAGGGATTTCGAACGTGAGACCTCCAACATGGAAGTCCCAAGCCCAAACCACTTGACCACCCCGAAGGATTTTTTTAAAAAGAAGATATTATTGTTTCTTCCCTTCATCAATAATATCTTTTTTTTTTTTTTTAGTTTGATAAAAATAAGATATTATTGATCAAGGGAAAAAAAGGGCAGTAGAAGAAGTGTACCAGAAAGTAGAAAATTGGTTTTCGACAAAAGTCACCTATCTTTTATACAAACAGGAATCTTGTGGGTGCACTAAGAAGCGATGAGGGGGGCAATAAGCTATTCCTCTAGTGTAAAAATCATTCTCTACTCCTCAAAAGTTCTCCTTTTTCTCTCCCTGCAAATTTTCCGCGCAAGGGCTAGAAAAGCCACATCCAATGCCCTGCATCTTCTTTTCGGACTTCTGAATTTCCAACTGAACATAACTTTCTTTACCTTGCATGATATCACCAAAGACTGAAACATCCCAGTATCAATCAGATGTGATCACACGCATGAAATTTTTTACCTCCCTCCGTCTTTCAAAGTCGAAAATATTACTAATTAATTCTTTGTTGAGTTTCTAACTTACAAGTGGTTTAAAATATTTTTAAGTATTGATAATCCCTCCTCATAAGTTACTTAAAAATAATAAAGCTGTAACTTACGTGTGTACGTACAGCATTTTCCTTTCATATCCAATTGTAAGTGTCAATGTATCCCCCTTTATTGCTTGAAAATTACTAGCAGTTTGCATTATTCAAACTGACGTGTGTACGAGTGTTTGTTTTGGCCCCTATCATGCAGTTTATCTGTTTCATTGTTTATCAAGAAAATGGTATTCTTCTTTATTCTCATACAATATATTTTGGTTTACTAGCGGTGTGCACAAGAATTCAAAGTTTTGTTAGCCGAGGTTATAACTGTTGAAGCTTGTTCACGAGAGACAGAAGATGGTAAAACAGTTGCAAATTCTTGGTCAACAGCCAAACAACTACTCAAAGGTGATCTCAGGTATTCAAAAATGGCAAGAAAAGATAGGGAAACCTTATGGCGCAGATATGTTGAGGATATTCATCGGAGGCAAAAGTCAACACTCGATGAAGCAGATAAGGCAAGAAGTAAAGGATCTTCTGATTCAAGGAGAAGGTGAAGCAAGAAGCAGGAAATGTAGTAATCCTCAACTATTTCTACCTTTCTCGACCTTTCAGCTAAGATCAAGAGTAGTAATCCTCAAGCATTTAGCTTGATCTCAGAAAGCTGAGAGAATATAGATTTGACAGGACATTCGTCTTTTAAGAGTGGTTAGGAAGTGGAGTACTTTCCGCCAGTTCCTTGGCAATTTATTTATCATTTCAAAGCCAGTGTTCAGAACTTTGTGAAAACTGATCAGTCCTTGTAGCCTTTCATACTTAGGTGATCATGTTGTAGATTTGATTTCTTCTAATTCCATGTATGTTGGAATTTGAGATCACAGCCAATTCTCTTTCGTAGTATTGCCTGACGAGATATGTTATACATGTTTGAATCGAATCAATCTGTTTTCCATTTCGTTGAATGTTTGTGAGATCGTTTGATTCCATATAATTGAGTATTGTACTTCTGCTATTGAGGCCCAAAGAAGAGAAAAAGAAAAATATCTTTTGGTAGAAGTATCTCACTTGACATGCAAGCGGAACTTGGTCACACCCAATCTTGACAAGCATCCATGATTGATTTCATAGTTTTTCGCGGCAGACTCCCCTCTGACGAGTGGTGTATTTTGAGGTAAGAACTCCTCGTGCCATCAACACAATGTACAATATCAATAAGTGCTAATGTACATATGATGCAACTAGTAGGCTAAGAATAGTAAACATGAATCTTGTTGAAACAAAACATTACATCACACTACTGATTGTCTCGACAAAAGGACTGTAGTACAAAAATTTCAATTCGAGAACTCTTCACGCGATTAATTCTATCTAGAACATGACCCAGGGGTCAATGTATATAAGCCGCAACAACTAAGCTAACAAGAGCAAATGCGAGTCTACCTTGTTGCCTTGTTGGAATAAATCATCAGATTGGCGCTACTGCTCAGGTTTAATTGGATTGTCTTTTTCAGGGTCTTTCTCTTCTTCCTTCTCTTTCTCTTCCTCTTCATCTCCCTCTTCCTCTTTCTTTTCTTCTTCTTCCTCCTCCTCTTCTGGAGGATCACCCGGCATAGGAGGTGGCAAGGGAGTTTTCATGGGACTGAATTGAGGAAAAATATCTGGTCTTCGTCCGGGCTTGGGTCTTTCCCATTCCTGACAATAAACATGTTTCATCAAAATGCCTAGCAGCTTTGATGACATTATTCTAGAAAGCAATATGCAGCATTGGTTCAAATTCTACACTTCCTATGGTACACAATGCAAAAAGGTTATTAATTAGGACATCGAAATTTCGAGAATGACATTGCCAAGGGCTTTTAGAAGCTCCTAGAAATTAACACTACATGAAAGGATCAAAATGGTATTGCATCTTTATATCTTTGGTACCAGATTCCTGACATACTAAGGTTAGCTACTTGGAAGAGACAGTACACCTCTTAATTGGAATATGAATAAATACGATCAATTCCTGTCTCCCCTCTCTCCCAAGACAGCTAAAACTTTACTCATTGGATATCTTTCCACGTACTGGAGCTGGAAAGAGGGGAGGCTCAAATAGTAGATAAATACTATGCCTGAGATTGCAAGAAGAACCACTCTTCTTTAAAAGCTGAGCAATCAAACAAAGGGGCTAACTTTATTATGAGGATAGCAAATTTGGTTTCACTCCGGGTACAGTTTCAGAAATTTCATTCTCTTTTTGACCATATTAAATCGAAATTGGTAACTTGAGTGTTCTGAGTATAATGCACAATTTAATTCATCCAAACAGCAACAATCAATCACACTTAAATAACCATTAACTGTAAATACCCCTACCTCGGCTCGATTGTAACAAATCAAAGAAGGTATAGAAAGCAAAAACAACAGTGAAGAAAACATAGCAACTAATAAGTAAACAGTAATAACAACAAAATCGTGTGATAATCGAAACCAACAAACAACAAATGATGATAGAAAGACGCTACAAGTAAAATTCTAATACTACGCCAGACACCACCCAGCTTAAACCCGTCGAAAAGCAAGACAACACCCCACTACTAATCTGTTAAGTTGAAGTTGCACCATAGGTTTCAACAATACAAATTGCAATTTCCTATGCTATTTTATGATCGGATTTGGCACAATTCAAATCATCCAAATAGCAAACAACAGCTCACACTTAAACAACCAAAAACCATATCTAGATTAAAAAAGCTATCATTACAACTTCTACATAATACATTTTACTCTTAGCACACACTAAGCTGCAGTTCAGAATAGCTAATAGAAGAACACATCTACAATTGAAGTTAAATAACCAGAAACAAAAACGAGTTTTCGAAGTTTACGATAGGGAAGTCGAGGGGTGAACGTTGAGTCTTCTTCTCTTCTTCCGGTGCCATACGCACTATTTGTGAACTCCTTCTAGAATAACACAGAGATGTCGGTCTCAAAAACGGCATAAAAGCAACGGTGTGTGGCGGCTGAGAGAATGAGCAAGTGAAAAGGACACTACACGAAGGTGACGACGACGACGATGTTGAGGATAAAGAACCGGAGCGGTTTAACATCGCTACCGTACATGGCGGCGGAGAAGATAACGCCGGCACGAAAGACGATAACGCCATTGGAGTTGCGGCAGAGAGAGGCCTTTTTCGCTTCTTCAGCTACTTTGAGATATTGGCGGTGGAAAATGTATTGGGCTTTTTTGAGGCCTTAGAATTCATTTACATTCTAGGCCCATCAAAGCTTTAGGATAGTTTAACCTCCGGAGGTCGGTTTTTTAAACGTCAAAAATTTAAAAATATAAAATCGATCTTTAAGAGGTAAAATTGACGTTGCTTCGCTAGAGATCCCTATGCACATACAATTTTAAAAATGTATATATTGATTTCAGTTGTTCACGTAAATATTTAATGACTTAATATACAGATGCATACAATTGATCAGGAGCGAGGATATAAGTCATTGAATATGAGTTGTGAGAATGCAATAACGTTTGCACTAATCATGATTTGTATTGAAAAATCTAATAAATATATACGAAGAATGATTTGGGAACTCTATAATTGTTTGTGTTGTTTGATTTAGTTGAAAGAAAAAAAAAACTTTTTAAGCTTCACTCAAGGGTTCAATCTCTTGGTCATCGTGTAGGCCTTTATTTTGTTTCTTTTTAAGATGGGTGAGAGCCTACAAATATCAAATTTTATATTTGTCTCTAAGTTGATCACACATACAGTAAGCTTCTACTTTAAGAACACACACTTACAATCAGATATTGTATTGCGTATTTGGTTAGAGTGATTTTTTTGTTGAGCGTAAATAGTGTTTTTCTACGTTATAAAATGAAAATATTGCTACATTTTTTAGGGAAAAAATAGGTCTTCACTATATTTAATGAAAACGAGTACAAACATCGCTACTTAGCTTATCAATTTATTTCAATTCTCAACCTAAAAAAATGGGCTTGTCTTTGTCTATATTTATTTTTATTCTTAAAAACATGATAAGTTTTGATGATTATCTTTTTATGCTTTGTTTTTAGTGGAATTATTTAGATTCTTAATTAAACATCAATCAAATCTCTACCTCAATTAGTTCAATGGTTAATTGTTGAGATGACCAAGAATTCAATCAATATATAAAAAAAATATAGAAAGGTTCTTATTATTTTTAAGAAAACTTATGAAGAGAGCTTATCAATAATTAAAATATTTTAAACCACTTGTAATTTAAAAACTTAATAAAAAAAACTAATTAGTAATATCTTCAATTTTGAAGGATGGACGGAGGTAATGGTTGAAAAGAAAATCAAAACTTTATCATATTTTCTTCCATTCATCTGTCAAAGATCAAAATAAGAATTGAATGCAATAAATGTAACAAATAAATTGATTATAATATTTTTCCTTTTTATATAAACAATTATTCCTTACATCTAATAATCTATTATAACTCTTAGAAAATACTCCTTTTAAAAAAAACTGCTACTTCCTCCGTTTAAAAAAGAATGACCTCCTTTCCTTTTTAGTCAGTTTCAAAAAGAATGATTTCTTTCTTTTTTTGGTAACATTTTAATTTCAGCTTTCCACGTGGCATGTTTAAGGCCACAAGATTAAAGGGTAATTTTATACATTTGACATAACTTTAATTTAGGACCACAAGATTCAAAAGTCTATTTTATTTTCTTAAACTCTGTGTCAAGTCAAACTAGACCATTCTTTGTGAAATGGAGGGAGTACTATTTTTTTTCAAAAGATTCTCAATACTCTCATTTGATTTGTTTTCCCTCTAAACAACTTTGACACATTCTTTATTCCTTTATTTTCCTCTTAAACTTCAAATGGTTGATGCATCACAAATATTAATTTGAAACAAAGAAATTATATGAGTATTTTTTGGACTTTTAACACGTGGTTAGTATCTGTAATGAAATTTTGATTAATTTAAATTTGTATTGCATAATACGTAACGTTTATTTAAAAAGAAAATATTTCATGTTATGAGTTATTTTATATTCAAGACTCAAATTTAAAATTTTTTTATAATGAATTTGAGAGGAATCATATGAATTAAATATATTTACACTTTGCCCTTTTTCTTTTCTAGAAAGAAGAAAAACAAATAATTACACTAAACTTCCTTTTCAAAATTGTCATACAAAGCTAATGAATTTAATCAATTAAATAGATGATTAAACTTCACCTTTTTTCTTTCTAGAAAAGTAATAAAAAATAAAATGATTACATAGAAGCACCTACTTTTCATTTCAAATTTGACTAGAAAAAGTTACTATAATTTTTTTTTTAAAAAGTTAGATGTCAGCCGTTGGATGAGTGCTCGATTAGTGATCAACGGTTGAGATTGGTAGAACTTCTGTTGCCGTGATTTTATAGAGAAAATGACAAAATGGTCCTTTATATTTGAAGGTAGATTCTAAATGGTTTAATCTGGTGTAACTTTTTAAGGTGTAATTTTTGCTATTTCCTATATCATCTCGGTGTTTAGTGTAATTTCCTATGTTGCATTTTTTAAAAGCTTGTAGATACTTAAATAGATGTGTGAATATAGTAGAAGAGATAAGATTAGATGAGGATATACGGGATAATATGAGAGTGACCTCTATGATGGACAAGATGTAGAAAACAAGATTGAAATGATCCGAACATAAAAAGAGGAGGAGCATAGATACAACAACAACAACATACCCAGTGAAATCCCACTAGGTGGGGTCTGGGGAGGGTAAGGTGTACGCAGACCTTACCACTACCTCGTGGAGGTAGAGAGGCTGTTTCCGAAAGACCCTCAGCTCAAGTACATCAAATCCAAGTAAAAGAAAAGAAATATATAAAACATAACATCCTATAAGGAAAAAAGTGTATAATCAACAAAGGAGACAATAACATCAAGAAAATAATGTGAGAGGTGAAACGCAGTAAACAACATAAGGCTATAGGTAACACAGACAAGAACTACAAGCGCAATGCTAGGCCTCCTACAAACGCTAACAACTCATACCTTCGCAAGGAAAGACAACACGCTAACCCAACTAACCTTCAACCTTAATACGCGACCTCCACTCTTTCCTATCTAGAGTCATGTCCTCGGTAATGCGAAGCTGAGCCAAGTCCTGTCTAATCACCTCTCCCCAATACTTCTTAGGCCTACCTCTACCCCTCCG
>JAJOOR010038288.1:0-10889 GCA_036250505.1 Solanum acaule | reverse complement strand
TATCAGTGTGAATTCATTTATCTAATTCCAATTTATTTGGGATTGAGGCATACTTGTGCATTAGATTTTGTTTCCTAAATGAGCAATTAAGTGGGTGCAAACCTTGGAGACCATGGTTAAAATAACAACAGAGACAAAAAAAAAAAACAGTAGGTGTCTTCCCATCTGTCTGAACCTTAGGGTTATAGTTACCCGGTACTCGTGTTGGTGGAAAGTACTCAAGTAGCAGGTACCCCGTGAGGAATCATCATGATCCTTTGGTTTTGGATAAATTGAAAGCAAATGTAAGAAACATTAACAAGTGTGATATGGTGACCATCACATGGCCACTCTAATTCATAATATCTCAAATTGCAACATTATTTTTTTACATGACGCTATAAATGAGTAATAGTCAAATTATGTTTGTAGGTTAATACATTACGTTTTCCAGAGTATCTGGTTTCGACTTTTCTGTTTATAATAATGTCATACTTTTTACTGAAAAGTTAATTCAGACAATTGCTGGAACTGGATATGTATATTTGTGGGATGGGTAGACAACAAATGAATCATTTCATGTTGTATGCAGGATAGAATTAGTGTTACCAAACCTGGAACTTTGAATGCTCAAGCACGAACAGAACATCAGCGACGAGTTCCTGATGCAGCATCCTCATTGGAGCTATCCTCTATATCTGTTGCACAGTCCATTTCATCAGTGCCAAGCGCAACTCTAGCAGAAAGACGATCATCAGCAGCAGTAAATTGTAGTACAGGAGAACTGGTTAAGCAGAGTTCCAACGCCCAGGTTCTACCTCTTGTACCAGTTCTAAAGACACCAACTCGTGATGGGTACAATTGGCGGAAGTATGGTCAAAAGCAAGTTAAAAGTCCTCAAGGTTCTCGGAGTTATTACCGATGCACTCATTCTGAGTGTTGTGCCAAGAAGATTGAGTGCTCTGATCACACTAATTGTGTTATGGAGATTATTTATAGAAGTCAACACAATCATGATCCACCCCCAAGAGTAAATTGCTCAAGGGAATGCAAGTCGGCAGTATTGTCTTCACCTACCAATGGCAAAAGTATAATAGCTCATCCAAGTAGAAATTCTAATGAGACCGTCGTATCCTCCTTAAAAGAAAATTTGCAAGAAAGTTTACCAATCGCTGAGACAGACAATCAGGATTCCAGTGGGTCTGACACTGACACTGAAATCACTATTAAAGAGGAGCATAGTGACGAGCCTGGACAAAAGAAGAGGCAAGTTCTCTCTTGTATTCAATTTTAGTTATTTCATTTTTCTGCTTTTCATCTTACATATGTTCAAAACCATATGATTTATCTCAGTCTCACCTATGATTTCCAGGTCGAGGAAAAGTGATGCAAATTGTTCTGAATCTGTTTCTAAACCTGGAAAGAAACCCAAACTTGTGGTGCATGCTGCTTGTGATGTAGGAATCTCAAGTGATGGCTACAGATGGCGAAAGTATGGACAAAAAATGGTGAAGGGAAATCCCCATCCAAGGTACTGTATTATTTTATGCCGTACACTTGATAAATCATTTGATTGCTCTGCCTGCCTTACACTGAAATTCTAAGAGCTGGAAGGGAGTGATGCCACATTAAATACATTTCTTGAATCATACTGGAGTTTTTTCTATTTTCTCCGCTTTGTTTCCTTTTCTTTGGATTGTGCTGATGGATGAGAGTTCCATTCTTCATGCACCCTATTCTGCTCTGTTAAACTAAGTTGCTTGGACTCTTCAAAATTGTTGATGGGTGCATGAGGGATACTCCAAAAGTAGTGCATTTTCAGAGAATCCAACACGGGTGCGGCAGCATTTTTGGAGACTCCGAGCAACATAGTTGTTAAATGCTATGGATGAGAGTGTCATTCATCTTTACACCCTAGTCTGTTCTGTTAAGACTCTTAGGTATTCTTCAGGTAAATAATTCCTGCTAGTTTTCCGTTTCAAGTTAGAATTTTTTTTGATTCAACATCAATATGTATGGTCCTATGTAAATTCCCCTCGGGAAATCTTAGTAGCTTAGTTAGCTGACTACCTAAACTTTCACCTTGTTGGTGAGGATCCCATTCCAACCTTGTAATCCCCTCCACCATTTTCCCTTCCCCTATCCCCAATTTTCGGAAATAAAAAAGAAAGAATGGTCCTATGTAAAAGGTTATGGACATGCCAAGCCTTGAGGCTAACAAAGAAAACAACTTGTGAAACGGCATATTCTAGCTTGATAACGTTCTCTTCCGAGCAGACAATTAAGTAGGTTGTACTTTCATTCATATGTAAACCGATTTCTATGTAGGTTTATTCCAATATTTACATATTACTTGTTTTTATCTACTTTACGTTTTAAGTCATATCTTGGTCAAAAGTATACTTCATTTTGCTTCTTTCGTTCTCCTGTTCTGTCCTGAGTTGTTTCCTGGATGACCTTTAGGAACTACTATCGCTGTACATCAGCTGGATGTCCTGTTCGAAAGCACATTGAGAGGGTTGTAGATACCACAAGTGCTTTAACAATAACATACAAGGGAGTACATGATCATGACATGCCCGTACCCAAAAAACGTCATGGTCCACCGAGTGCACCTTTTATTGCTGCTACGGCCCCTGCTTCCGTAACCAATATGCATGCTAAGAAACCTAAACCGCTACAACATCAAAAATCAACCACACAATGGTCCGTGGACAAAGAAGGTGAGTTGACAGGTGAGAAATTGGATGTTAGAGGAGAAAAAGCAATGGAATCGGCTCGAACACTGTTGAGTATTGGATTTGAAATAAAGCCTTGCTAAATTGTTTAGCTTCTTTGATTTTTTTTCTGCATTTATTTAGTTTTCCTCCATAGGGCTTTCTTGTAGAAATTTAGAAGAGTGTACCTTTTTTTTTTATAGTCCTCCAATATATAGATAGTCTATACTCAGTTATGTACATTATTGTGGAGCAAAATAAGTAACATAGAACTTAAGAGGAACATATTGTGATGTTTGTCAATTTGCATCTGTTTCTTCTATTTATTAGCAAGTTTTAGGAGAGCTTAGGTTGGACATGAATCAGTTTAGCATATAAATTGTTCCTTTTTTTAGTATGCTTTCTCTAGTATTTTGTTGGTTTCTTCAGTCTTGTTGTTTTTTTTATTCGAACTACTTTGTAATGTTTTTACTTTAAGTCATGGGTCTATCAGGTCTACCATTGTACTGCTGGAACCAAAAACCCTTGACGTGCACCTAACTCACACTTCTCACATGCTGAGTCCTTACCACTTGAACCAAGACCCTCGAGGTGACTACTTTTAGAGAGTTGGGACCTTTCTAGAACAATAACAACATACCCAGTGTAATCCCACGAGTGGTGAGAATGTCTTACTTTCTGATTCAGGAAAATGTTTAAGATGGTAGCTTTTGAAGTTGTAACAATAAGACTACACACTATATACAACAAAAATTACCACCACTTCACTCAATTTTGATCTTGTACTAACAATAATCTACAAACCTAAGAATCTATGATCCATAGAAATCAACCTCGTCTCTGTACACAACGAGTTCTGCTACTAATCTGAGTGAGCTTAGACGAAAACGAGATGATACAAGTGAATTGGCTGGTTAAAATGCTCAACGATACGATCACACCAAATGAGAAACTCAGGTCAATGATTGATCTACACATTTAGATCCTTTTGTTTTCCTTCAGCAGCTGCCAAACAGACCTGAAATCTGAAGCAACTGATAAGATGATCATTTGTTATGCCAGCAATTTGCATGAAGGAATAGACAACAGTGGGTCCCACGCCACGGAAACCTCTCCGAACTAGGTCCTTACTAATAACGTCTGATTTTGAGGTCTTTACCGGAACTTGATGAGGATACCGGAATCTGCCAAGTATAGGCTTTTGGTTCACAAAGCTCCGGATATACTTGTCAAATGAACCAAATTCATCTGTTATCTGACATAAGCAAAAACCAGCACAAACTTAGTTGCAATGAATATTGAAATACTTTAGTAGGTAGATGTAGAACTTCATTTCATATACAATAGTTTCTGGTTAGTGGTTTAAAGAAGGTAAGACGAAGGGGAGCCTTGGCGTAACTGGTAGAGTTGATGTGACGATGAGGTCACAAGTTTGAGCTGTGGAAACAGTCTCTTGCAGAAATGCAGGGTAAGGCTACGTACAATAGACCCTTGTGGTCTGGCCCTTCCCAGGACCCCACATAGAGCGGAAGTTTAGTGCACCCGGCTGCCCCTCTGGTTAACAAGAAGGTTAGATCACGTGTACTGAATTCTCCCCTCAAGAGCTAGCTTTTAGAGTTGAGTTAGGTGCAAGTGTTTGTCACCCAAGCACATCTAAATGGGAAGAATAAATAACATACCAGTACTGTTTGTCACCCAAGCACATCTTCTCTTTGTCTGCAAAACTTCAAGTGAAGAATCTGATGCATTGTCTGAAACAACACTTTTAGATTTCGACGTGAACTGCTTCTTCCTACTTGAAGAACTACTACGCGTTCTATGTATTCTACCAGTTGAAGCCTTACTATGAAATGAATCAGTAGAATACGAAGCACTGAGTGACAAACTCACAAGTTTTGTCGCTGAGGTAATGAAGCAACTTCGATAGATTGCAATGAAGGTGATAATAGTTGGTGATCGTTGTTATCCTCCAACGTTCCGACTTCCTCAGTCGATTTCTCTGCTTTTTTAATTGGTTTTCTTGAACAAGGTGATCTTTGTGCCTTATTTCCAGCTGGTACAAGGATTACCCTTGCTTCTGAATCAACCACATTCATTGACCTTACCCTTGAAACACCCGACATTTTACGCGAACTTCCCTCCTCCAAATCCTCAAACATTGCTGAAAACCCTCTGTGGAGACAACAGATCAAGAGCGGAGATAGGTCTCAACTCTCAAGTTACGAGTTCAACAGAATCCAGTAGTTTTGACTCAAATCTTGTACGTGTTCGGAAATCTACTAAATATGCACAAATATTAGTTTTTTTCTAATCAAAGATTCAAACTTTAAAACCGCATTAAACTAGATATTCAAATGCACACAAAAAATCTCATCCACCTCTGACCAAAGACAAGATTCAAGATTTCAAGTTCCTACATTTCCATACATAAAACTATATTATAAACATCTCAAAGATTCAAACTTTAAACAACAACAACATACTCATACCCAGTATAATTCCACAAGTGCGGTCTTCAAAAGGTAAAGTGTATACAGACTTTAACCCTACCTTTGTGGAGTAGAAAGACTGTTTTTGATAGGCCCTAGACTCAAAAAACGAAATTTTCGAAACAAGTTGGTCAAACTTTAAAACCCCATTACATTAAACATTCAACATATCCATAAATATTCAAATGCATGCAACAAAAATCTCATCCACCTCAAACTAAAGACAAGATTCAAGTTCCCACATTTCTATACAATAACAACAACAACAACATACTCAGTATAATCTCACAAGTGGGAAAGTCTAGGGAAGATTTAGAATGTATGCAGACCTTACTCCAACCTTTATGGGATAGAGAGGTTGTTTCAAATAGACCCTCATC
This sequence comes from Solanum acaule, assembly GCA_036250505.1. NCBI lineage: Eukaryota > Viridiplantae > Streptophyta > Magnoliopsida > Solanales > Solanaceae > Solanum > Solanum acaule. The sequence continues at coordinate 5,324 of JAJOOR010038288.1, read as the reverse complement.
TCTAAAGAAGCGTAATATTCACAATAGAATAGAAAAAAGAAAATAACGACAACAAAATAGCAAGATAAACAAAACAATCAAAGTAAACCTCAAAAAAGAGAGATTTCAGTGATCATTTTCCTCTTTCGTTTATCACAGAGGAGATGAACTGAGACTTTGTCTTTTCAGAATTTCATTATAATCAGTAGTTTTGATTCAAAAATGTTATAAGAAATCTATTAAATATGTACAAGAACAAATTTGGAACTCAATCTGTTAGGGAGTGTTCCCCACCTTGAATCTGAAATCATCGTGCCCAAATATAAATATCGAGCATCAAATAGAAAACCCCAAAAAATTGAATGGGTAAGTATTTCTTTACTTCTTATGTTTTGGAAGACATGCATTGCTAAATTTGTTGAAGCTAGAATGTGGAATCCTTCACTTGTTTTCTCATATTTTGATGCTTGTGTGTTGTGTCCAATCATCAATCTAATCCAATAATTCATCCATACTACTCAAAAAAAAAAAAAACAATAACATATTTCAAGACAAAAACAGATTAGAAAAAGACGTAATGAAAATACAATGGACATGAAAAATTAACAAAAACAACATATAACAACTGAACAGTACTACAACAATAATCCTATAATCGAACTACACAAAACAGCAGATACTAAAATGAATCGAAGAACAAAAAACTACGAGTACTATGGCTACTAGGAAGGGCAACAAGACAATACACTCCTACTTATTAAGTAGTATAGATGCACTCCTACTTACTAACCATCTATCCTAATTTGTGTCCCCCACATTTTCTATCTAAGGTCATGTTCTCGGTAAGCTATAAATGTGTCATGTCATGTTTAATCACATCTCTCGATACTTCTTCGGTCTATCTTTATCTCTACTGAATCCATTTGTAGTCAATCTCTCACACTACTCTATAATTGTCCTCCCTCTTTTTCAAAAAAATTATCTTAGGGTAAACTATTTTCTATCAAATGCGATTTCATATTTCTCCAAACTCAAATCTAAAATCTGTAATTAAGAATTATTTCTAATCCAAATCTACCACTTGTTTTCTTCTTTGACTTATATGTCTAATCATGATTCTAATCCAACAATTTTTCTCCAGTCTGCTGTTTATGCTCTATCATGATAGAGATTACTATAATCCTAACTTGTGAGGTTCTAATTAATAACAACGAGAATCGTGATAGAGTCGTAAGTACTTTTAATTCTCAACTAGATTTCTCATATTCGAACCCCAATAGGTACAGAGTCATTACCCTCCAAGACTTTTCAACACGAATCCGTATTTAACCAAACCCCAATATTAAAAAAGTTGCTAATTATAATAAGTTAATAACTATGCTTCTTAATTTCATGTTGGTATCAATTATTTCTTGTTTGCATCGTTATAATAATAATAACATGATGGAAAATAGGGATAATCGTTGTCAACAATGTTAATTAAGGTGCTAATTTCCATCTAATCTCTTAATTTTTGAATAATTCAAAAAATTATTTATAATTTCAACAAATATATAATTCTAAACTCACTACTTTCAAAAGTGCAATAAGTTTAGTGTGCACCTAATCAATAAAATTATGAAAATATCATCAACTCAGCTGTATTTTCATGTTCAAACATAACTCGAACTTCTATTCAATTTAACTTCAAATACTCTTTTATTAAAATATATATATCAACTAATTCATTAGCCATAATATACTTCCCTTTTCAAACCTTAATAAAGTTTTTTTTTTAAAAATCATTAACCAAAAACTTAATTTTCAAGCTTCATTTCCTAAATATAGTAAAGAAGAAAAACAGATTGTTGAAATTAAGTGTCAAATAGACGGATTGAATTAAATTTGAATTCGGGTTCATTAACTCACCCAAAAATCACTTGAGCTGAATAGATTAGATAAAAATCGACTAAATAATGAGTCATAACTCAATCCGCAACTCTTTAGCAAAACAATCAACTTTAGAAGTTGGCTTAGACAGAGAACACAAAAGGTGATAAAGGAACTCATATGAAGCAACTAAATGAGGGAATACAAAACATCCATTTGATTGCGATCGATGAATGCAGAAAACATGTTGTGTTCGTTCAATATAAGAACAGAAAATACACGAGGTTTAAGAAGACGTGGATGAAATATTTCTTCATATCAACTCTTTTGTGACATACCATTGACAAACTCATCATAAGATCCGAAAATTGCATCTGCAGATGTTAACGGATTACAAGTTAATGACATTACGTAAGTTAACATGATACGATACAAATGGAGGGAAAGAAAATAAACCAATAAGGGATTGCTCTGCTCATGGATTAACAAGGAAAGATAAACATACCCAAGCAGGCCGCGACCCTGCCACACTCGTGGTGTCACTTGTACGTTAGTCATAGCACCTTGCCTCAGAACTGTCATGGTAACTGCACAACCCTGGTTTGACTGTGCTTCAGCAGCAAGTCGTTGCAATAGATTCTCACCTGACTGGACATTCCCAAATCTCACAACCTGATCTCCAAGTTGTAAACCGTCCTCTGCAGCTGGAGATGCCTCGGTTATTTCATCAATCACCGCAAAGGGTCTGCTGAAAACCACATCTATGTCCATGGCGGCACTTGTAGCAGCTCTCACAGAGTAATTGCCCGGAGATGATGAGGAACCAATATTGACAGCAGATCCTTCAACACCTAAACCAGCAGCAGCATCTTAGAAGAAAGAAAAAGGATATATTGTCAGGACCTCCTACAAGAAAATGCTCCATTAACTGTACGCTCGCTACGTTTCATTTTTATACGAAGGTGTTTGATTCTATGGAGCATGGGAGAGAAAGAAAGAATTTAGGAACATACCTAAAGTACCCTTAAAATGTGTGGTCTTATCATGGCATTTCTGTGGCTATACGTGCATGTTAATAAGAGTAAATTTAAGAGTTCTCAAATATACAAAAATGTCATTCTTTTTTAAGAGACTAAAAGGGAAAGACAAGAAGATCAATATCCTACATCAACTACTACTTCAACTTCTAGAAAATGGTTCAAAGTACCAGTACCCTTATGTGTAGTGATGCACATGAATGTTTAAGAATTCGGAAGTAGTATAACTTGAGCAACTAATACCCTTAAGGCCTTAACCTATTGAATATGGCTGAAAAAAACCTTCTTCCCCCTATTGGATCAAAAATACCCTCATTGTTATTTCTTGGCTTAAAAATGCCGTAACCTATTGAATTTGGCTAAAAATGTATCCTCCTTCCATCTATTGGACCAAAAATTCTCAACATTATTTTTGGTTCAATAGGTGAGAGGAGGGTATTTTTGACCCAAATTCAATAAGTTAAGAGGCATTTTAATTGATAGGGTAATGTTTTTTAGACAAATTCAATAGGTAAGGGACATTTTTGGCCCTTCTCCGAAAACCAAAAGCAGGATGGAATGAGAATTTACAAGCAAACACAGGAGTTGATGCAGAAGCATACATAGAAGATATGATATTTCAGTCGGATAAGCAAAGATGATGGTTAAGCATGAAACTTGTAAATCAGCTGGTTGATCAGCACATGTACCAACGACGTCAGCTCTACTAAAGCCAACTGATGCATAAGGAAAAGTATTACTATTGCTCATGCACCTGTCCCTCCCACTTGCTGATAAAAATATACAGACCTTCTCAGACAAAACTATAGATCCTTTTAAGTAGCACAGTATGAGAATGTTCTTATCAAAAAGTTATTTGATGTGATCCACCAATGTCACGTACCTGAATCTTTGACAGAAGGTGTAGAAGCAAGCCGTGCCGAATGCAGAACTTGAATATTTTGGTCTATTTTTTCTGTTATAATCTTGTGATCATTACGTAGCTCTGCAGTGTGGAAACACAATGCGGTTTTAGAGAAGAGCAGATATAATGTACTATAGTGCTTCTGAAACATGAGTAGTTCTGGAAACAATAACAACAAAGTATACAACATTACAGAATACAGATGGTGAATTTCTGATGTTGTAGCAATCGATGTGCAAAACATGGCATGCTCCAGAACAATAACTATTAAAAACAAACAGCATCAATTCTTCCTCAATCTCTACATTAGATGATATATATAGATAACAAATAAATACCTAACGTTCAGTTAGAAAACTCAAATGCTAATTTTAGGTACCTGCAAAACACCTACAACTTCCAGGTACAAAAGAATCTCCCTTTACTTTACGTGTTCACAAAATTACCTGACTCGTCAACTCAATATGAAAAATGTCTCTTTCCCCAGTTAAAAGCCAAGAATCTTAGCGCCTTATTTCTGAATATCAACATGTTCATTTCTTTACTTCCTCACAGTAAGTATGTATAGGAGGCACACAACCAAGAATTTGGACAATAAAACTGAGAGTTTACAACTTAAGTTTAAACAATACTTCCTGCACCCAAGGTTGTGGACTAGAGGTCAATGAGGTGGTATGATAATCATAGGAGACAAAGGTTTGGATGGCAGATTTACCAGATACCTGAGCTGGTCAAAGGTAGAACGTACCCAGTGGCCACTGGAATAGTCCGGGTTCATTCAAGCTGGCCCCGGTCACCACAACTAAATTCTACTTCCTTAAAACATACTACAAGGATATTATTCAAAACTTCGACTAAGTTATGACATCAAACTCAAGTCCTAGGCAACTTCACTGACTAAAGCTTTGGCCAAAAAAAACAGCCAGATTTTTGTATAATTACAAACCCAGGCAAGTCCAAAATGCAAAAACAACTAATAAAACAGGCGTTTATCAGCATACCAGCAAGCCTACGCCGGTCACCACGCACAGTTGGAATATCAATATCATTTCTTGGGAACCCCTGCAGTAACATTCAAGATTCAGTCTTTACGATCAAAAGACACATCAGTTCACAAACCCAAAAGAAAAAAAAAACAAGGATCAACCACTCAAATGAAAAAATCTTAATCAAAACAGTTCCTTTTTTTTATGACAAAAATAATAACAATAATAATTCAAGATAAATAAAATAGACATAAGAGCACCGAACCACCTCGATGCACGAAACATCAGGCTTTCACACGAGGTTTGGAGAAGGACCAACCACACCCCAAGGGGAGTAAATTGGGCAATCTACCCATATCATTACATCAGTTAGACCGACTACACAACTCGAACCCGTAACCTATAAGTCACACGGAGACAACTTTACAGTTGCCCACGAGTTCCCTTCAACATCAATTAGACTGAATACAAAGCACGAAGCATCCCGCGTTCACAGAGGATTTCGGGGTACGGCCAGCCAACCAAGGGGGGGGGGGGGGGGGGGGGGGT
>JAJOOR010038283.1:0-11423 GCA_036250505.1 Solanum acaule | reverse complement strand
CCCCCCCCCCCCCCCCGAGCTAAGGGAGGCAAAGGTAAGAGAATTCCTTAAAGTTCACTCAATTGTCCCACTATGCTCCGGATATGGTTGCAGATATGAGGAGCAGGATAAGTCTATTTGTATCTGGGTTGTCTCGTTTGTCAAGTAAGAAGGGCAAGACAGCTATGCTAATAGGAGACATGGACATATCAAGACTTATGATCCATGTGCAACAGGTTGAGGAGGATAAGCTGATAGATAAATAAGAGTTTTGGAACAAGAAGGTTGAGACAAAAGGAAATGAGTTCGGGCAGCAGAAGAGCAATGTGAACCGGTCATCCTTTCAACAAAAGCCAAATGGACCTGCTCCATCATCTACTAGTGCACCTGCACCAAGGAATGGAGATGAGTTTAAGAATCAGAATTTTCAAAACTTCAGAGCTAGACCTACACAATCTCAAGGTAGTGTGGCACAATGATGTAATTAGACTCCTCCATGTGCTAAGTGTGGTAGGAACCACCCAGAAACGTGTCTTGATGGCTCCATTGGTTGCTTCAAGTGTGGTTAGAATGGTCACTTCATGAGAGAGTGCCTTAAGAACAGGCAAGAAAATGGTAATGGGGGCAATAGAGCCTAATATTCTTCAGTGGCTCCTCCAGACAGAGCTGCACCTAGAGGAGCTACTTCAGGGACAAGCGGAGGAGCAAACTGTCTATACTCCATCACCAGTCGCCAAGAGCAAGAGAATTCACCTGATGTTGTCACTGGTATGATCAAAGTCTTTACTTTTGATGTATATGCATTGATTGATCCAAGTGTGAGTTTGTCTTTTGTGACTCTATATATTGCTATGAATTTTGATATTCTTGTTGAGAAACTTCTTGAGCCCTTCAGTGTTTCCACACGTGTTGGTGAGTCTATTCTAGCTAAGAGTTTTATGGTGATTATACCATTTCTGTCAATCACAAGGACACCATGGCTGACTTAGTCGAGTTAGATATGATGGAATTTGATGTTATTCTAGGTATGGACTTACTTCATGCCTGTTATGCCTCAGTTGATTGTAGAACTCGAGTAGTTAAGTTCCAGTTTCCTAATGAGGCAGTTATTGAGTGGATGAGTAGTTCAGTAGTGCCTAAGGGTCATTTTATTTCGTACCTTAAGGCCAGAAAGTTAGTTTCCAAGGGGTGCATCTATCACTTAGTCCGAGTTAATGACTTTAGTGTTGAGACACCGCCTATTCAGTCAGTTTCAGTTGTGAGTGAGTTTCCATAGGTCTTTCCAGATGATCTTCCTGGAGTCCCTCCTAAGAGAGAAATAGACTTTGGTATAAATATCTTCCTGATACTCGACCTATCTCTATTCCTCCATATAGAATGGCTCCCACTGAGTTGAAAGAGCTAAAAGAGCAGTTAAAAGACCTTCTTGATAAAGGTTTCATTCGACAAATGTCTCACCTTGGGGCGCTCCGATCTTATTTGTGAGAAAGAAAGATGGTTCTCTTAGGATGTGTATTGATTACCGCCAATTCAACAAGGTTACTATAAATAATAAGTATCCCCTTCCAAGAATTGATGATTTTTTTTATCAACTTCAGGGTGCCACCTGTTTTTCTAAGATAGACCTCAGGTCGGGCTATCATCAGTTGAGAGTAAGAGAGAGTGATATTCTAGAGACAACTTTCAGGACCCGTTATGGTCACTATGAGTTTCTTGGCCTGTCCTTTGGTTTGACCAATGCTCCTATAGGTTCATGGACCTTATGAACAGAGTATTTAAGCCATATCTTGACATGTTTATTATCGTATTTATTGATGACATTCTTGTTTATTCGAGGAATGAGGAGGATCATGCTAATCATCTCATAGTAGTTCTCCAATCTTTAAAGGATAAGAAGTTGTATGACAAATTTTCTAAGTATGAGTTTTGACTTGAGTCTGTGGCGTTCTTAGGCCATATTGTTTCTGGTGATGGGATTCGAGTTGACACTCAGAAGATTAAGGTAGTGTAGAACTGGCCTAGACCCACATCTCCAATTGATATTAAGAGTTTCTTAGAATTTTCGAGCTATTATAGAAGGTTTGTCAAGGGTTTCTCATCTATTTTGTCCCCTTTGACAAAGTTGACTCAGAAGACAACGAAGTTTCAATGGTCTGAAGCTTGTGAGAAAAGCTTTTAGAAATTGAAAACACAGTTGACTACTGCCCCAGTGTTGACCTTACCGGAGGGAACACAAGGCTTTGTTGTGTATTGTGATGCGTCCAGAGTTGGACTGGGTTGTGTATTGATGCAGAATGACAAAGTTATAGCTTATGCCTCCAGACAACTTAAGATTCATGAGAAGAATTACCCAATCCATGATCTAGAGTTAGCTGTTGTAGTGTTTGCTTTGAAAATATGGTGTCACTATCTCTATGGTGTTCATGTGGATGTGTTCACCGATTCCAAGAGTCTTCAGTATGTATTCAGTCAAAAAAAGCTTAATCTCTGACAGAAAAGGTGGTTGGAGTTACTCAAGGATTATGACATGAGTATTTTCTATCACTCATGTAAGGCTAATGTTGTTGCTGATGCATTGAGCAGGTTATCTATGGGTCGTACTTCCCATGTTGAGGAAGGCAAGAAAGAGTTAGCAAGATATGTGCATAGACTTGAAAAATTGAGAGTCCGGTTGATGGATTCCAATGAAGGAGGAGTAGTGGTGATGAATGGGGCTAAATCAACACTAGTGTTCGAAGTGAAAGAGAAACAAGACCAAGACCCTGTTTTGCTTGAATTGAAGGCAAATGTTCATAAGCAAAAAGTGATGACTTTTGAACAAGGGGGAGATGGTGTATTAAGGTGTCAAGGTAGATTGTGTGTACCAAGGGTGGATGAACAACAAGAGAGGATAATGGAGGAAGCTCATAGCTCCAGATACACTATTCATCTGGGTTCCACAAAGATGTATAGTGACTTGAGAGAAGTCTATTGGTGGAGTAGTATGAAGAGGTGTATTGCAGAGTTCGTTGCTAAGTGCCCGAATTGCCAACAAGTCAAAGTAGAGCACCAGAGGCCCGGTGGTATGGCATCTTCCGGAATGGAATTGGGAGATGATCAATATGGATTTCATTACTGGATTGTTGCGGTCACGCAAGCAACATGATTCGATTTGGGTGATTGTAGATCGAATGACTAAATCAGCCCATTTTTTCCCAGTAAAGACTACATATTCAATAGAAGATTATGCAAGATTATATATTCAAGTGGTAGTCAGACTTCAAGGAGTTCCGGTGTCCATCATTTCAGATAGAGGTGCGCAATTCACCGCACAATTCTGGAAGTCTTTCCAGAAAGGTTGGGTTAGAAGGTAAATTAGAGTACTCCTTTCTATCCTCAGACAGATGGTCAAGCAGAGCTTACTATTCAGACTTTGGAGGATATGTTGAGGGCGTGTGTGATCAATTTCAAAGGTAATTGGGATGATCAATTACCTCTCATTGAGTTTGCTTACAACAACAATTATCACTCTAGCATCCAGATGGCTCCTTATAAGGCTCTTTATAGAAGAAAATGTAGATCTCCTATTGGATGGTTTGAAATTGGTGAAGCTGGGTTGATAGGAACAAACTTATTTCATCAAGCAATGGAGAAAGTGAAGATCATTCATAAAAGGTTGAAAACAACGCAAAGTCGTCAGAAATCCTATACTGATTTTAGTAGAAGAGACTTAGAGTTTGTGTCACGACCCAGGCTTTCACCCTAGATGTAACATGGCATATAGGACCCCAAGAGGCCCCATACAAGCCACTTAGCATTCATACCATAGGAAATAGAACATAAGAAGTAAAGACAGAATTTCAAGTCTAACATTTTATAAAGGAAAGCGGAAGTCTAAAACACTTTGTCTCAATAGCCATCTAATACAATAAAATGAGATTGGGTCTAGCCCATACATCATGTTCAAAACTGAAAATAAAAAGGAAACTAGGAACAATGAAAATTCATCCTCGAAGCATGAGGACTCACCAAGCTCAGAAATCAACCAAGTCAACCTCTAGCCACGAAACTGAGAACCCTGAATATCGGACCCTACATTTGGGGAAATATAGGCAAGAGTATGTGTTAGTACAAAAACAATGTATCAAGTATGATAGCAATGTATAAAACATTTAAATCGTGCTAAAACGGGACATTTCATGACATGCAATTGACCAAGCTAAAACATGATATAAGAAGTTTAGAAAACATAAGTAATAAAACATGGTCAATGCAAGCTAACATCTTTAAAACCTTTGAACACATATGAGATACTTCTTGAAGTAACCTTAGTTCATTAGTAATGTGGGAAGTAGTTATTTTCTTAACTTGTTCTTATTATCCATGTAAGGGCACGTCATCTTGCCAATCCAAGCTATCCATGTAAAGGTATCATTCAATAACCAATCCAAGTTAAGTCATAAGACATCCATGGAAATGTACAATTAGGTATCCAATTCAAGCTTTTCATGGAAAGGTACAATTAAGTATCCAATCCAAGCTATCCATGGAAAGGTACAATTAAGTATCTAATCCAAGATATCCATGGAAAGGTACAATTAAGTATCCAATCCAAGCTATGTTTCATTATGATAGTTCTTTAACTTTGATTCAATTAGATGAGAAGACCTTTCACAATCATACTTCCATGTGTTCATGAGAAACTCCTTTCAACGAAACAACAACAACATCATCATTTATACTTTAATCTCAAACATCCTTAAATTATTTACATAGGTTTCATAAGAACATGCATAATATCATAATTCACCTTTCAAGGTTCAAAACCTACTTTCAATCACCACATCTAGAAAACAAGGATTAGATATGGATTTCATCATAAATTCATGTGATTCCATCACTTCATGCTTGATTTCTTAAAACTCCTCTTTCATAAGCAAAGACCCACATCATATCATCATAATTGGGAAAATATGGGATTTACATGGTTTCATGGGGAAATCATCACAAAATTAAAGTAGTTCATCAAGTCATACCTCAAAGACAAATGCTTATTTTCAATGGTGAAAATGGAGGCTTGCCTTGAAACCCTAGATTGAACCCTTCTTCTTCTTCAAGTTTCTAGAGAGAGAAATATTTTTGAGAGGAAGAACTTTGGTTTTCTTTTGGATTCTTAGAAGAATGATTTTATGTTGGGGAAAATTGGGGGTAAAATACTTATATAGGTTTCTAGGTGAAAGGTAAAACGACATAGTATCGAATTAAATAATCTAAAAAGACTTTTAAGGCCCTGAATTAAAAACTGAAAACAAGGCATGCTGTAGCTCGCCAAAGGCCACTCAGCAACTCGCCAAGTGAGCCTTTAGCTCACCGAAAATTAGTGTAAGTCAGCTTGGGGGCTAAGTCACCTAGACGATGGGGATTCGACTTTGGCGACACTCCGAATGAAACGGCGAGCTCGATTTAGCTCGCCTAAAGTTCTAGAACACTGGATGTTGAAATCAAGCCAAAAAGGTGAGGACTCTACTCGACAGATAGCCAAGTCGACTCGGCGGATCGCCAAGTCAACTCGGCGGATCGCCAAGTGGACTCGGCGTTATCGACTTACTTCATAGAATCAACTATGAAGTGAATGATTTCCCTTCTCTAAATCTGGGGTGTTACATTATCTCCCATTTAGGAACATTCATCCTCGAATAGAATTCTAGACACCTTGTAAAGGAAAAGACTCAAGACTAGCAACCCATCATGAATGCAATCACATAAATGGACATATGAGAGGAGGAAACTTCATCTCCAAGCTAAAGCATATTCAAAATATCTTTTCATAAGGTCTATATTCAACTCATACTGAAATAAACATAATCATGAAGCAATCAAGTAAGCTAAATCAAATTTTCCATGAGCATGCATGCATGAGGAAACATAAGAATGACTAAGACACAAGAATCCTAAAGAGTGAACCATGAGGGCTAAGTCCGCAAGCTAGACTTGAATATAGAAGGAAAAGATAGATAGGGACAATAAGACATCACATCGCCTTCGAACTTTCATGCACAGAACCATAACAAATAACTCTTCCAAAACTAATATAGTTCTACTCACATACCAACAATGAAGCACACTATCTCCCCCTAAGGAGCAATAACCTGTATTATTTTCAAATTCATCTCCTTCAATCTAAACGTAACACCAACGTCTTAACAACCACTAAACCATTGATATAAGTAAACACTTCAGAAGTTTCCACAAGGATTTTAAGAACTACTCCAAACACAATCTCCATACATGGAGTCTTACCATACCCAATGAAACACTCAACAATAAGCAATACATAACCACAAGCTAAAAAACCTTAACTTACCAATTACCGCATTCGGGGAACGCTCGTGATCTTTTTGAGTTTGATCTTGCCTACCATCCCTTCCCTTAGAAGTAAGGATTGTACAATCTCTTTTCTTGTGGCCACTCTTTCCACACCCAAAGCAAGCATTATAACCGGCTAGACATTTACCCTCATGTCTTCTCCCACATTCCCTACACTCGGGACATATTTTCTCACTACCACTCTTACCTTGAGAAAGATTTCCTCCGTCGGACCTTGAATGTGAAGACTCACCATCATCCATTCTTGCCCTCTTTGAATCCTTAGTTTTCTCTTTAAGATTTTCCTCTTCCATTTGTTGTGCATGTATCATCGATCGGGAAACATGCATCTCCTTAAGAAGCATGGTGGTTAGGCATTATTTGACCACTAAGTCGGAAGCACCCGACACAAACTTACTTATCATTGCCCTTGGATCGCCAACCATAGTCGGAGAATATTTACACAATTGTATGGATTTCAAAGCATACTCATTCACACTCATATCTCCTTGGCGAAGGTTAATGAAATCTAGTACCTTTGCCAGACATCATCTCAATAGGAAAGAGCCTATCGAAAAAAACAACCTTAAATTTCTCCCAATCAATAGGACCTTTATCAACTGCCCTCTCTTCTTTCCATTGGTTGAACCAAACTTGAGCAACACCCTTAAGTTAATAAGCGGCCAATTCCACCTTTTCCACTGGCATCACTCACATAATCATCAACACCTTATACACCTCATCAATGAACTCTTGAGGATCTTCCTCAACTTTGGACCCATAATATTCCAGAGGATTCATCCTAATAAAGTCCCTCACTTTAGTTGTCGTCGTACCCACATTTGGGTTCACGGGAGCCACAACTTCCCTATTTGCTTGAGCCATCATAGATTGGGCTAATGCATGAAATGCAGTTCGAAACTCATCATTAGTCACTTTCTCGGCCAAGGGGTTGACCGGCACATGGGGAACCTCTTGTCTCACATTTTCACGAACATTCCTATTCATTCTCATGGGATTTCTTTGTGGAAGTATATTCTGAAAAATATAAATAGGGGTTAGGAGAAAAAGACACATAGAGTTACACTATATCACACGACTTTAGAGTAATGAAATAAGTGTAGTGTCCTAAACATCATATAGCCTCTTATTCATAAATGTGGCGCGCTTCACACTCATTAACACGACTCTACTCGATATGGCTTATGAGACATCCTAGGACCATTCTAAAGCTTGTGCTCTTATTACCAAGTTTTTCACGACCCAGGGGTACACCCTAGATGTAACATGGTGTATAGGACCCCGAGAGTCCCCACACAAGCCACTTAGCATTCATAACATAGGAAATAGAACAGAAGAAGTAAAGACAATATTTCAAGTCCAACATTTTATAAAGGAAAGTCGAAGTCTAAAACACTTTGTGTCAATAGCCATCTAATATAATAGAATGAGATTGGTCATAGCCCATACATCATGTTCAAAACAGAAAATAAGAATGAAAATAGGAACAATGAAAATCCATCCTTGAAGTATGAGGACTCACCAAGCTCAGAAATAAACCAAGTCAACCTCTAGCCACAAAACTAAGACCCTAAATATCGTACCCTACATTTTGGGGAAATGTAGGTAACAATATGCGTTATAACAAAAACAATGTACCAAGTATGATAGTCATTCATAAAACATTTAAATCGTGATAAAACGGGACATTTCATGACATGCAATTGACCAAGCTAAAACACGATATAAGAAGTTTAGAAAACATAAGTCATAAAACTTGGCCAATGCAAGCTAACATCTTTAAAACCTTTGAACACATATGATATACTTCCTGAAGTAACCTTAGTTCATTATTAATGTGGGAAGTAGTTATTTTCTTAAGTTGTTCTTATTATCCATGAAAGGGCACGTCATCTTTCTAATCCAAGCTATCCATGGAAAGGTGTCATTCAATGACCAATCCAAGCTAAGTCATAAGACATCTATGGAAAGGTACAATTAAGTATCCAATCCAAGATATCCATGGAAAGGTACAATTAAGTATCCAATCCAAGCTATCCATGGAAAGATACAATTAAGTATCCAATCCAAGCTATTCATGCAAAGATACAATTAAGTATCCAATCAAAGCTATCTATGGAAAGGTACAATTAAGTATCCAATCCAAGCTATCCATGGAAAGGTACAATTAAGTATACAATCCAAGCTATCCATGGGAAGGTACAATTATGTATCCAATCCAAGCTATGTTTCATTAGGATAGTTCTTTATCTTTGATTCAATTAGGTGAGAAGACTTTTCACAATCATACTTCCATGTGTTCATGACAAACTCCTTTCAACAACACAACAACAACATCATCATTGATAATTTACTCTCAAGCATCCTTAAATCATTTACATAGGTTTCATAAGAACATGCATAGTCTCATAATTCACCTTTCAAGGTTTAAAATCTACTTTCAATCACCACATCTAGAAAACAAGGATTAGATATGGATTTCATCATAAATTCATGTTATTCCATCACTTTATGCTTGATTTCATAAAGCTCCTCTTTCATAAGCAAAGACCCACATCATATCATCATTATTGGGAAAATATGGGATTTACATGGGTTCATGGGGAAATCATCATAAAATCATAGTATTTCATTAATTCATGCATAAGAGATCATAATTCAATCATTTAAATCAATAATCTGTCGATCGACGGTCCATCAATCCCGTCCGTCGGTGACCCCGATAGCTCTTAAGTCAGGGGTCTTTTCCTTATGCGTTGGACCCCTAAACTACGTCGTTTAGACCCTAAACTACGTGGTTTTGGTTAGTTTTAGCCTAGAAACATAACTAGAACTTGCCTAAATCAGATCATTCTTCAAAACTTAGAAAAATTACAGTGTAAGAGGAGAGAGAGGTCAAGAACCCTAGTTCAAGAACGCAACACGGTTCCTTCAGTTTCAACCTCGAAATCAAAAGATTTCTCCGTGGAATTCATCACCAGGTATGTGGGATTTCACTAGTGGGTTCCTTTCACCCATTAGGTCCTTAGATTTCAGTCAGAATCTTGATCCCCTTAATATTATCTAGACTTAGGGTTTCTTGAATGGTAGAATTGATTAGGTTTTAGCTGTTAGAATGATCCTAATCATATTATCATGAATTCAGTATTGTTTTGCCCAGATTCATGCATAAATTCAGAACCCTAGCTATGTAGTTAGTTTAGTTCATGAATTACACATGCTAGGTCAGTTAATTCAATTATATATAAACATGCCTCAGCTTTCGAATGCATCACTATCAGCATATTAATGTTGCAATCTCAGTTTGCATGTCAGTATTTTGAGCTATCCAGTATTACAACATTTCAGTCATAAAGTGTTAATTACTTAATCATATAGGAAGCTTAATACCGAGTGGACTAGGGTCAGTCACCCTCAAGTCCCAGAACTATGTTCCCCGTAGGTTGTAAGTCCACTATGTGGGCATCATTTTAGTGATCACGCCAACATGCCTCTATAACTTTGACAGGGCATATTGGGTCCTCTCGATGGGGCATATACATCAGACTCCACATTTAGCTCATATGGTGTTATGTCGGTTATTAGTAGCTCCCTTACAGTTCAGTCAACTTCCATTGCATTGACCATATTATCAGTATAGTTCAGTACTCAGTCTCAGCATGTTATAACTTGGTCATTGTATTCGGTTTAGTCATGTACAATACTTTCAACATCATTATCATGTTTAGATTACACTATTGCTTATTGCTCGTTCAGTTATGACTATTATTCAGCTTTACTCTATCCTACATGCTCAGTACCTTTCATGTACTGACGTATACTCTGCGCTACATCTTCTTGTGATGTAGGTTCAGGTCCTTAGCAGTCAGATCACGCATAGATCGGTTTCCGATCTTCAGTTCAGCAGCATCAGTGGTGAGTCCTCATTCTTCGAGGACTAGTGACATGATTATCTTCTTTTTTATTTAGCTTTAGTTTCAGTTTTGCTAGATCTAGCTAGGGCATGTCCCAACATTTCTAGTCAGTAGAGGCTTTATTTCAAACATAACTAGTTTAAGCTTTAGTCTTAGAGTTTGACTTTTATTTTGTATTCAAACTCTCAGTTATCCTTATTCAGATTTAGTATATGGGTATTCCCCATTATTTCAATTTTATCATGATTTAGCTTCCGCATAGTATTTATTATTTTAGTTTATCTTTAGTATGCTTACGATTATGCCAGCAGGGTTAGCTTGGGGTCACTCATGATCCTAGGTCTCGTGTTGCGTCTAGGGGTTAGCGTCGGGGCGTGACAGAAAATATTGGTATTAAGGACAACCTATCTTATGAGGAGATTTTCGTTGAGATACTTGATCGTCAGGTTCGCAAGTTGAGAACCAAGGAGGTAGCATCAGTCAAGGTCTTATGGAGGAATCAATTTGTTGAGGAAGCTACTTGGGAGGCTGAGCAGGATATGAAGAAGAGATACCCATATCTCTTTTCTTCCAGATAAGCTTTAAACCAAGGTACTAATTCTTTTCTTGGTACTCTTTAAGTTGAAATGTTGAATAATGATTTATTGCATGTAGGGTGTTTGAGTTTGGTGTAGATGTTTCCACCCTCATTTCTACTTAGAGTAATCTCATTTGAGGACGAATGATCCCAAGGGAGAGATATTGTAACACCTTGGTCTTAGAAAGAACTAAATTGGAAAGAGCCAATTTGAGATTTTTCCAAGTTATGCTTAAGTTGTGAGTTTTGGGTCAACTTCAAATGACCATAACTTTCAGTACATGATAAGTTAGGTGGCCTATTGATATACCGTGAGTTTACGGTATTTCTAATACATTTAACTTACAAGTTGTGTGTCTCTAGAGCCTTTTTGTATTGGTTTTTATGTGTTTTTATCATATTTTGCAGGAAAGATGTTTAGGCGCGGAAGTATAGAGACAACTGAAAGAAATGCAGAAAAAGGGCATTCACGGAGGTGATCTACGGACGGTAGGTCCATTGACGGTCCGTAGGTGATGACCGTAGATCAGCAGGCAAGGTATGGAAGACAAATTAGGGAAATCTGACCAAGTGTGGAACCACGGTGG
>JAJOOR010038274.1:0-10063 GCA_036250505.1 Solanum acaule | reverse complement strand
TACCTACTCTTGTTGTCAACAATCGACAATATCGAGGTTAGTGCACACACTTACTCCTGTCTTCAACTGAGAACCTTTATTCTTTCTTTCTTAATGCTAGTTCTTTCAGGGAAATTGGAGAAGGGTGCTGTTTTAAAGGCTATTTGTGCTGGTTTTGAGGAGACTACTGAGCCTGCAGTTTGTTTGAGCGATGGTGAGTGCACATGATTCTTAAAGCTAAATATCAACTAGATGTTTAATCACAACATATAATGGTTCTTTCTTTTATAACAGATGTGGAGACAAATGAATGCCTGGATAATAATGGTGGCTGCTGGCAAGACAAGGCTGCTAATATCACTGCCTGCAAGGTTCTTGCATTGAATTGTGGAATTTTTACAACAGTTTCTGTATCAAATTTTTTAATGTTCCCTGTTTTCTATCTCTTTTTTTATGAGCTCTTAATTTGTATGAGCAGGACACATTTCGTGGTAGAGTGTGTGAATGTCCTGTGGTTGATGGTGTTCAGTTCAAAGGAGATGGTTATAGCTCTTGTACTGGTAAACTAACGTCTTTGCTCCATCTATTCATTTTGAGATGATGGTTATGCTAATTATGGACCATCCAAGTGCTGTAAATTCAAGAATAGCAAATACTAAAATTGTATGTCTGTATGTTATTAGATTAGAAAAACAAAATAGGTAAATATTCTAAGAATATTCTTTTTTGTGCATGCAAGAGTATATTGGTTTGTCTATTTTCTTATTTATAAAATCAAATCCAAGTAATGTCTTAGCAAACCTTCCGTCAATAATGATTATAGTATTCATCAGTTAGCAGAAGTCTGGGTTGATTACCAAGCTAGTATCGAGGTGTACTTGATGTTTCCTGAGTAAATGCTTCTATTATTTGGCTCTCTTTGATAGATTGTCTAGGGCCAGCAGAGTTTGTTGAGGACTGCTCCCTCTCTAACTATTGTAGACCTGTTGGTGTGAAATACATCATTTTTATCTCAAGAGGCTAGGTCAGGTTGTCTTTGTATTTATCCTTTTGGACTCCTAAGGTAAAGGTGGATGGAGATGGTGGTGTGACCCGGGCACAAGCTAAAATGAAGTACAACTTAGATGCACATAAATTTCATTAGAAGCAAACTTCACATATTTGTTATGAAAAATGACTCTGGGTATTAACAAGATGGTTGAAACTAACCCAGTTTTGGGGGTGACTTTAAACTAGGAAAGCATGTAAAAATAATACCAAAAATCTTCCCAAAAGAAATAAGGAAAAGTTTCCAAATATAGAACCACAACACACCCACTTTTGGACGTGACTTTTCAGCGCAAATTGGGCGTGAGAAGCAGCTCCTAAACAGCCTCTTTGGGCTTTAATTTGCTGCCACATGGGCGTGCATGGCAGCCCATTTTTGGGCAGAATTTCAGTCCCTTTGTGGGCTTGATTTTCAGCTCTTTATATACTACTCCCTCCGTTCACTTTTACTTGTCACTTATTCCTAAATAAATTTTCATTTTTACTCGTCACTTTTGACATATCAAGAAAAAACAATAATTTTTTTCATGTTTTACCCTTAGCATTAAATACTTATTTCCAAGATCATTTAATAGGGGATAGTTTGATAAAATACCTATATCATTAATTATTTTCTTAATGAGTGTGCTCAAACTGTGACAAGTAAAAATGAACGGAGGGAGTATTAAAGAAATGAAGATGCCCAGTTGAGTTGAGTTGTATTGTTTGTCATCAAAGGGTATCATGTAGAAGGTAGTAGAACACATCATGCTGGATTTATTTTCTGAAAAGTATGATCTAAAAAGTCTAGCTCTCAGTGGTTGAATACAGCTCATATCTGATTCTTATCCGTCTGATATCCTTTATGATACTCTATTACTTGAGAAACATTTGTCTTAATGTTGCTTCTTTCCTCCGTCTTTTCTACTCCCTCTGTCCTAGTTTATATGACTTACTTTCCTTTTTAGTCAGTCCCAAAAAAAATGACACATTGATAATTTAACTTTAAAATGTTTATTTTACTCTTAATGAAATGATTTATAGCCACACAAATTTCTAGCATTCATTTTAGACCACAAGTTTTAAAAGTCTTCCTTCCTTTCTTAAACTCCGTGCTGAGTCAAAGTACCTCACATAAAATGGGACGGAGGGAGTATTTCTTTTTATTTTTTCATACACAATTTTTCTGTCTCTTGTTATTATGTTTAGACTTCAATAATCTAATTCCACTATCTTCAGCAAGTGGACGTGGGCGATGCAAACTCAACAATGGAGGCTGTTGGCATGACACTCGAGATGGTCACACTTTCTCTGCTTGTGTGGTTGGTTAATCATCTCTTGTAACTTCACTTTCTTATATTTATCTCCACATCCCATTTTCAAATTGGTTCAGATTTGAATGCTGAGCATGTTCTAACAGGATAACGAGGAGGGCAAGTGCTCATGTCCTCCAGGGTTTAAAGGTGATGGTGTTAAAAGCTGTGAAGGTAAGCGGTTTTTCTTGATCATGATGAAGTTATTGTATTAGGGAATAAGATATTTTAACATGTAGAGCTTCTTTTCTATTATTGGTACTGCAACTTTAACCTCTATCATTGTGTATTGTGTTTCCACTTCATAGATATTGATGAATGTAGAGAAAAGAAAGCATGTCAATGCCCTGAATGCAGCTGCAAAAATGCGTGGGGCAGTTATGAGTGCAGTTGCAGTGGGGAACTACTGTACATCAGAGACCATGATACCTGCATAAGTAAGTTCATATAGTCCAGACTTCATTCAGAAATGTGCATAATTTTTAATCCACAGTAAGAATTGGTCATGACAACTTTCATTTTTAGGCAAGAGAGCTAGGGAAGTCAAATCGGCATGGGCTGCAGTTTGGGCTATTTTGATTGGATTGGCTATGGCTGGTGGTGGCGCATATCTTGTGTACAAATACAGATTAAGGGTAAGTTTAGAAATCATTGGGACTTATATTGTTGATTACTAATAGTAATTCTTTAGAGTATTTGACTTTTCTCCATGAAAATCTTGGTAAAGCTGGTAAACAATCTTCTACATTATTTTCTGAAGTTTTTATTTGTTAGTGTTGACTGATCAGAGCATTCTCAATAGTTACTATAGGTAGGTAGTTTGCTCATATTAAATGGGTTACCCCATATCCGAGAATTATCCGTCCTTTATTTTTCTTCAACCGGTTTTGGGAAAGAGTAATTCTTAGTTAGGAAAGAAATATTTACCCTCCTTTTTTTTTAGTAAACTGTGAAAGAAGAAATATTTATCCCCCACTTCTCTACTTAGTATTAGAATAAGAAATTTAAAAAGATATCTTTGTTGGTGGGAGGTAGCAGTTATTCCATGGAATTAGTTGGTGTGTGCAAGTTGGCCCGGACACCATGGTTATCCTAAAAAAGAAATCCAAAAAAGGAATAAAAGAAAATTACTATGTATCTGTATTTATCTTCTCTTGTTGTTCCATTATTTGTTGGATAAAAGAAGGGATAAGCTGAAGATAATTGTTTATCTTTGTCGACATATACATTTATGATGATACTTGGTTAATTAATCATTTCCTTAATTTATTACTAATGCTGGAAGACAGAAATACAAAACTTGACAATACGCTTGTTTCTGGACATTGCTTGTCTGTTTGGATACACACTTATATCTCCTTTGCTATTACCTCCTCAGTCATACATGGATTCAGAGATCAGGGCTATTATGGCACAATATATGCCGCTGGACAGCCAAAGCGAAGTCCAAAATCACGTCAACGAGGATCATGCTTGAAATAGATATCGTCATGCCACCAGATATCCAAAATGAAGTCCAAATGTTGCCAAGCTCGCATTGCAGATGGAAAATATTGTCAGTAATTATTCTTCTGAGAATTTGGATGAAGTGGCAGATTCAATTGCCTTCTGTTTCTGATAAAGAAACTGAAGGTAAATTCTTGCGTCTGTTATATACAGTGGATAATAAAGACAACATAGGATTGTTTCTTTCTTTTAATTTATCTTCTATTCCCTCTCATTTTATGTATCGTTGAGGGTCTTGTAATGTTGTAGGCATCAGTTTAGGGTCAGGATAAAGAGTTTGTGGTGTAGGATTTGCAGCTGTATCGCCATAAATTTAAGTTGGTGCATGCAATCGTGTAAAATCGCCTCTCCTTTTTGTCACTTCTCACGAGTGCTTCTGTTGTATTAAAGAGTTGTCACGCTATTAGTAGCTGTGTGATATGTGAAGCAGGGTTACACTAGAACATGAAAATCTTGGCGAATGAATATTACTGTTGTTAGACCCGATTTCAGTTTCGTTTAGAGTATCCTAGATCTAACGAAGTTGTGTTCACAATCTGATATCTGATTGATTAACAGTTGTTTTTCTCGACTTGTTTTGGGATTCTGCATTTGCCTTTCTCAATTTGTTTCCTTCAACTGTGTAAAGCTAATAGCAACTGTCTAGTTGGAGCTGCAAAATGAACTCCATTTAAAAGGAGAACTATTTTGGGCTGCTTACTAGCAAGTGCTTCTTTTTTTTTGGTTTTGGAAAGTTGGATTTTTTACAGCTTTTAAGCAGGATCATCTTTCTACCAGAAGAAAAAGGAAGTTTCTAAAAGGGGAAAAGTAAAAATAGGTTACAATTGTTCATTTTTTTGGGTAGAAATAACATCTATTATTCAGACATGCTTCTGAAAAATAGTTGCTATCATGGAGTTTCAAATTTCTCAATTGGAATTCTCGGACAATATTTAGCAGTTGCACTTGTGGAAATGACTATTTTTCAATTACAGAGACTGAATACTTTACCCCCATCTTTTGTACAATCTAAAGAAACTAGCCCATGAAAGAGTCTTAACATCATAATATTCATATGGTTTCATTCTCAATGTATGTAACTTATCTTCCAACATAATGAGAAAATGCTAAACAAATAGGAAAAATAAAAACATTAAAAAACCTCTCATCATGTTTCCGTAGAGAGGAACTTATTACACTTAAAAATGTTTGATGATTAGTTGATAATGGATAACACGACAGACAAAGTGTTTTTAGTTTTAAAGTGTTAATTATTAACTAGACAATTATACAAATGGCAATAAATAACTTGTCATCTTGTACGTGTATGATAATGCTCTCAATTAATCCACTGCAATTAATCAATCTTCGAAATTTATGATTTTGGATTTGGAATTCCAATCTTCAGATCAAGACCAATGTCCATTCCATTGTATGCTATGGGAGAATACATCCACAGATCATCAGAGCTCAATAGCTACAAAAGTGCACAATAATTAGCGGTGAATTCAGGATTTAGAGTTAGTATGAATTTGATCTTGTTATCCGAAAATATGAGTTACCTTGATTTGAAGTTGCAAAAATTTGACATACTGGACAGCCTCTTCAAGCATGGTGCTAATATCAACCTATCATGAAAACTCTTGCTAATCAGATTCCAATTTAAACACAGCACATCATTACTTGATGAGTACAACATATATACCTTTGTTCCGTTAGGGACGAGAGTCTGCAAGATCCTCAATCTCTCGTTAATTCTCTCTCTTCTCTTCTGTAATAAGAAAAAGGCTTATTAGGGACCAACATTTAGACGAATTTGGATAACAATGCAGATGATAATTACCCTTGCATACAAACTCTGGGGATCTGTTGCTGAGCCTCTGTTGGCTCTGGATTTTCCATTGGGCAAAGAAACTCCTTTTGAGTTATCGCTCGAAGCTAATCCATATAAATCATAACTAGAAACATTAGATTCATCTTCTGAACAGCAACTAAATGAGCTCTGCCTGTGAAGCACAGTATTATTATTATTGTTATTGTTATTGTTTCCAGTCTCCTCATCATCAGCAACACTACTCTTCATGTTCTTCTTTGGTTTTACTCTTCTCTTGTTCTTCTGGACATATATAAGATGATCAATTATAATTTAAAAAAATAATTAATCAGATGATATTTGAGTTCAGATGACACTCACATGATCAACAGGCGATCGTGATCTTTTCTTAGAGCTTTCTGATTGTTGCATTTGATCATATTCTCTTCCTAGCTGCAAGCTTTTTCCATGAAGAACAGATTCAGACATAATGTTTTCACCTGATTCAATGCTGTCATTGCTCACTTGTTGGTTTAAAAATTCAACTGCATCCTCTTCGATTAAATTGTTAGTTGGAGGCAAATGACTACTCTGTTCCATTGTCATTGAAGTATTGTTATTTCTCAATAACATTGGTTGAAAATTATTAGTACTAGTTGAGAAATGGTAGATGCTACTATTAGTATCTTGAGAAGAAAAAATTGAAACTTCACTAGTTCCTCCAATGTTTGATTCATGATTTGTCCAAAAAATTGGAAGTCCACTACTAGGTAGTTGTTCATTTGGACATGTACCAAATAACTGTGCCATGAAATTCGCCTCCTCGGTAGAACATGTTCCACTTAAGGAGCTCCATTCACCTTCAGACATGGCTACCACAGGTTCCATTTTAATTTTTCTGATTATACAGGGAGATGCTCGATATATATATTTCTAAATTATTAGGGATAGAGGCTTATACTTGAACGTTTAGGTATATATATATATAAGTAAGAATAAAGAATATTCCTTCATATAACAAAAAACAAATGTAGGAATGTGACAGTGGATATATTGACTTTGTTTGGTACTCACTGTATTTCAATATTTTAGGACTTGGTAAGCCCAACTCTTTTGAACTAGCAATCATTTGTTAAGAATGGGCCAACTATAACTAATTAGACAGGAGAATTAAATTGGTAAAAATAGCCATTTTCAAATCGTTAATTCAGTGTTTCAAAATTATACTAGTGTCTAACAGCATCGTAATTTGATAAAAATGCCCCATTTTTTTAGCCCTCCCGAAAAGCTTTCATCCTTTTTGCTTTCTTGGTGACTCGAATCCATAATTTTAGGGTTGGAGGTGAACATTTACGGGAGAAATTCCAAAAAAACTAGTAACTGGAGTTTGAACATTTATCAGTTTAAACTCCATGTTTCATTCATGGACTTTGAAACTCAAGAAAATAAACTTAGATTATGAAAATTTGAACTTGATGAATCGTTCATAGAGTTTGAAACTCCAACTCCAGCACATTGCATTTGAGAGTTCTACTTGTCAAAGCATGAAACTCCGGTACCATGTGCTGGAGCTGTTCCGTAATTTAGCTAGGGGTGTTTCTGTCCAGATGTTATTTCCGTCTTAAAAAATAATTATGTGAGCTAACAATAAAATGATTAATGAACCCTTGGGAGGCCTTAAACAACAAGAATTTGAACTCCAATTATAAATAAGTGTAAGAGAATATGATTGAAACTTAAATCATATAGTATTTGATAAAAGGATAAAATGTTATTATCAAGAGCAATTAAGTTAGGTAAAGATAGAATTAAGTGAGATATCATTTGGTGAAGTAGATACTGCAGAGAATCATATCTGGCAATCTATAGAACGTGCGGGGTCTTTTATTCATAATAAAATATTAATGAAAATGACAACATCCTCAAATAAAACATAGATCGTGATGGGTGACGACATTTAAAATATTTGCTGCTTCACATAAAGTCTTCAACCTTAATTACCACACGCCCCAAGTTAGAATTTGAAATCTATGAGTTCTAAATTTTAATATTTTGAAATTACTAAGTTTAGCCGAATTCATGGCCAACACTCTAGTTCCGATCTTGTCTCTTCTTGTATTTTGTATTTTTATCTAATATTCGTAATTTTCTAAAGCTAAAAATATTTTGGACATTTTTAAAAATTTGGAACTTTCACTTTTTTTAATTAGAAAGGAAGAGGTCAAGCCCACCTTTCACATACGCATAACTGAACCTACTTTTCACATAACTAAATTGGCTTGAGATAGGATTGAGAGAATCTTAGCATTCATTTGATTGATAAATGCAAAAAAATCACCCAACTAAAACTCCACGAGTGAACGCAAAGAACAAAACAAGATAAAGCAGTAACAATATATTTGTAACTTGTAAGAAACAAGTATTTGTTTAAACTGAAGGGAAAACAAGAAATAAAGACTCATTAAAAAAAGAAAGTATTGATTTTTTCATCTTCAAAACTCAACTTAATTAAATTAAGGTGAATTTTTTTTTATATATATCGCTCTAGAAGGTAAAAGTCATCTCTCACACAAAGTGAAAGGTAACTTTTGACTTTCTAGAGTAATCAAGATTTTCTGATATGAAATTATCTAGTAGATCTTATTAATAGTCTCTTATTTAAAAAAATATTGGCCTATTGAGACTTTAGATTTTCTGAATATAGACAAATAAAAACATATCTCAACCCAGTTAATCTGAGATAATGCAAATCACATAAAAAAATATCTGGTATTGGACAAAATTAAAGCATATATACTTTTTTGCTTAACCTCAGTTATAGGAAAAAAGCAAAAACTTTGCATAGAGTGTTTACACAAATTTGATAAATATATGACACATATCTTCTACACATACATTTTTTTTATTAGATTAAATAGTTAATTTATACACATAATTACCTTAATTTACAATTTTAATCCTAATAGATTAAAAGTTCCAATTTAACTATTTCCCTTCATCATTCTAAATTGTGCTTGATATTTTTCACATATTGTTTGCTTGGGTGAAATGCAGCAAAGGGTCTCGGAATAACATTAGGAGTATAATTCACATATAAAATTATTCCAATAAGACCAATCTTGTTGGAACAGATTACTTGAAGTTATAATATACACTATATAGTTTAATGGATTTAATTAGAAGCAGAGAGGAACATTGTTGGTTATGGACTGACCTAATTCCTTGTCTGCTTACGTAGTTATATTTGTGAATTATTTATATGAAAAATAGCTGTCTAGAGCCACTTAAAACGATAAATACTAGTCGTGTAAATAATTTTTAGCAAAAGCACATATAATCGGATTATGACATCTTCACAAAAATGTGAGAACAGTTTAATAACATTATTGGTTTTCAATTTATCAAATTTTAATAACGATAAAAAGAAATTACTCAATACTGTTTGTGACAAATAATAAATATTATCTGTTAAAATAATTAAGATACACGCAAGTGATATATTTATGAATGTAACAACTTATAGCAACCAACAACGATCAATGGTTCATTACTTTATTATCTTTCGATTTTATTTTATATCTATCGATTTAACCCAAAGATTCCGGCGGTGTTAACGCTTCAACACGCGTCGAACTACCAGTAACATACGGACTTCTTCCACCATTTTTGAACAATATTTATGAATCAAATTTAATTTATGTGCACTATTAGTCCAAGAAAATCTTATATCAACAGGTAGTTTGGTTGGTGGGATAAAAATTAAAATAATCTTGGAATGAAATAATATTTATTATCAAATACAAAATAAAATAATCATATGGTGTGTCTCAAAAATATAATATTATCTCGTCAATCAAACGACCCTTTAAGGTATATTTAGTGTGGAGGAAAATAAGTCTTGATCTAAATTATTGAAAAATTAATATATTTTTTCTCAGAAAAACAACTTTCATAACTGAGAAAAATGATTTTCATAATAAAAGTAAAGAATATAAGTTCTACAAAAGCATATGTATTAATTGTGTTTAACCATTTTCGAATGCACTTCATTTTCACCTTATTCATATTGCCCCTATCACAGGCGTATCTAGGAGGGGATCACCAGGTTCACGTGAACCCATGCATGTTCCATTCCGAAATCATATATAATAGTGTTATATTTTTTTTTAAATATTTAAATATAGATGCGTGAATCCACACTCGAAGTATCATATATTGTCGTGCGATGATGATTGGGTGCACCTCTCTAAATGAGGTTAGAAATATGAATATTTTATCTGTCTTGTTTTATTTTCCAATCTAAAATTGGGTAACACCTTTCTTAGTGGTTTGGATAGATAAAAAAATATTTTTGGACCTATAATTTTAAAACTTTAATGGCTTTCAGTGATAAGAACCTAAATGTCAAACCGATCAAATTTATATCTTAGATTCACCTTTTCGTAAT
>JAJOOR010038245.1:0-10457 GCA_036250505.1 Solanum acaule | reverse complement strand
GTAGTCTTATTGTGCCTTGAATAGCGTCAAAGAAAGTACAGGTTTGTGATAAAAAAAACTTATTCCTTTATCCACGCAAACAATCGCTTCAAAAACTTCGTTATTAGCCCCAAAACATACCATTTATATTATTGGGCCCGTGCATAGCACGGGCTACAAAATCTAGTATATATATATAGTTGTACTTTAAAAGAAATTATGAATAGTACAACAAAAACTTTATTATGATGAAATATACAATGAAAGGACATAAAGCAACGAATTATTTATATATATATAAAAAAATCATGTGAAATACAACCGACAATAACGTATTGGGATATAATAATTATTTGTATCATTTAAATAGATATAATATTTTAATATCCATTCCTATTTTTTATATATAATTTTATTGATTGATGTGAAATACGCATATCAAACACATAAATTAAACTAGTAATAATAAAAAGTACCCAATCAAATAATAACCAAAAGGCATAATCATTATCTTCTTATCCAAAATTAATGTTCTCACTATTCATGCAATCTGTGAATTCAATGGGAAAAAAAATAATATTTGCTACATAGTCGTGTATTGATTAGAAAAATGGAGTACATAACCTTCACATATAACAAATATAAAAATTATATTTGTGTGTTATAGCTATAGTTTGCATGATTACGCTCCGTAGCAAATTTTATGTTTGTTATGGAGCTTTTAATTTGTATAATTTATTACAAACATCCAATTTTATACAAATTATTCAGTTTTGTATAAATTCATTTATACATTGTAATTTATATAATAAGATCTGTATTTGTATAATTGTAAGCGTATAGGACGAAAATATATGTATTTGTATTTGTATATACATTTTTCTCTCGCTTTATACAAATACAAATACATTTTATACCGAAATATATAAAATGGTTAATTGTATACCGAAAATGGCTAATTGTACACCGAATCAGATGACAAAAAAAGGGGATGTTTGCTGCGAATTACAATTAAAATAAACTATGACTATAATATTTAATTTGAATTAATAGTTTGCTATTTCATACAATTTTCCCTTTTTTTTTAGGTGAAGGGTCAAAAATATCCCCCCTCAACTCGTTTTATTGATTGATTTTATCCTTACCGTTAAAATGAAGTTATTCTTACCCCTTCCATTACTAATTTCATCATTTGTGTCCCTCAATTGGATGGAAAGCCACAAATAAACTAAAATCATCCAATTTTACTTAGATTACTCAATTTTAACCCAATCTGACCCACTTAATCATATAACCCATTTCTATTACCCAAATCAACTTTGTTTTCCACCACCAAACACCTCCACTTAAACCATCCCCAAAGCCACCACCCTCTCCGAGATCTCCTCCACCACCGTCGCCGAAACCACAACATCTCCCACTAACATATATATGTCATATAATAGTTTAAGTCGGTCGGATCACCGCTTAAACCACCACCGGCCTCCGAGTATTTGACGGGTCATTATAATGTATTTGAAGACCGAAAAATAATATAGAAAGTAATATTGAAAACTATCGTGAATCCTATTAATTAAAATCTAAAGTAATGAAATTTATGTAGTTTGCTCTAAAAGAAATAAAAAATTGTTAATGTTAATATAACTAATTAAAGAAAAATATTTTTACAAAACAATAATATTTAATAATTAATGTCACGACCTAGACCGTCATGATTGACACTCACACTAACACTCCGATGGGAGAACCACTACTACAACCCAAACCAAGCAACTAAGGCATTTAAATCAAGCACTAAGGAAATAAAAATAGAGTTCCCATAAACTCTAACAAAAGTCTAACAATAATAACTAACAATGCGGAAGAACAAGCTAGAACCTGAAAGTCAATGTACCAAAACATTCTAACAATGAACCAAGTCTAAACAAGAAAGGGATACAACCCCAACTAATGAACTAATCAACTAGCTAAAACAAATGTCTAAGTCCGGAAATGGTGGACATAGACGAAAGAGAATTTCATGGCAGCCCGAAATAATTGGCTCACCCTTGAATTCGAACGACGATCACTGATCTTCTAAGCGAGGTCTGTCAATAGCCGCTTGAAGATGCCCTGGACTCAACAAAAATAAGAGCAAGTGCAGAATCAGTACACAACCACATTGTACTGGTAGGATCACACGGCTATCCCACTAGTGCAACATAAACAAGTCAAACAACATTATAATCACATGCATACATATCAACATATACAATGTTATCAACATTTACGAATAACGAACAACTTCACATTTTATGTCAAATCATTGGTCCTCTCATGGAACCCAAACCCAAACAGTTAGCATGTTGAAACGTGGAAACCGATCTCATAGTTATGTCGAAACGTGGCAATCGATCCAAGTTAGTTATGTTGGAACGTAGCAACCGATCCCATTCACACGCCACAATCACAATCACAAGTATATCATCCAGATCATACATTTAAGTCATGATTTCATGACATTCATCAATTCTCTATCTCATTTACAACAAGTGTGATCAACATTGCAACATTCATACATATACAAGTATTATAATGAAGCAAGAACAAGCATACATCACACAATCATAGAATCACAACCATCACCTACCTCGAAACAAACTTGAAACCCTAAGAAACTTGATCCTTCATTTTTCGGATTCGTTCCGCTTGTTCTTGATCTACAAACAATCAATATAATACGAGAATCAATAAACAATCATTAATTACTCGGATTACTAACAATTCTACGAATCCTAGATCAAACCCATGATCCCAATTATCCAAATTAGGGTTGTTTTCACCATAGAATCCATAACCAAACCCTCCCCCATCAATATTCACCTATTCTATTACGTTCTACGGATCGAAAAATGGATTCGGGGAGTGAAAAGCTTTCATTTAGCCTCAAAAATGGTGAAAAACGAGTAGGAGTTGCCTGGGGGTCATTCTTTAGCTCAAAAAGTCGAAAAGTGCATAATGAGGTCGTTTAGGGGTTTATTAACGACTTTAATTCACGTCGGGCCCGCCACAGCGGCGACGCCAAAGCGGCAAAAGTCCCCGTCAAAGCGGCCAAAACGAAACAGAGAGTTATTTCACGAATTCCAAAATTCTCATTTCACAACACACCTCTAACCCACGACGCTCAGTAAATATCCTTTACGCTAAGATCGATTTCGGGAGTTCTACTCGCCCGAATTCAATTCCGTAAAGTCGTACAGATTCCTTAACGAGTTATCTAACTACTCATGTAATCAAAAATCATAAATGATTCACCCGATTGTTACCATATTTCCCTACACCTGAAAGACTCCGATTTCGTCCAAATCTGGACAAGGTTGGGAAAATCCAAATACTACGAAAAAGTTTTCCGGCCCCAAATTTTCCCCCGTTGGCTTTTCTATAACGGTGGGAACATGTCGTTACAATTAATTCTTACTAAAATAAATTAAATTAAAATTTACCTCAAATTGAAGACATCACTAAAAAGAAATTAAAATTTAATAGACAGAGAGAGCTGGTATTTGGAAAATTTTGAAGTAACTTACTTGAAAACAAATGTTGGATATAAATATGGAAATTGTGGGTGAGACAGCGACTGAAAAATCGCATGACTGACAGTGAATTATTTCTATAAATTATTTCTTGAACACGTAAATTTTTTCTAGACTTGTAAGAATTCAAAAATTCTTTTATTATGTGAATATTTTAATTTCTCCACTTTTTAGAATTGTTAGATTCTTTCAATAATAAATAAAATAATAATTCTCATAAAACTTTTTTTATTTATTACTATAATAAGCAACTTTATGTGAATAATTTCAGAAAATAATACTTGCTAAAGAATTATGGGAACTATGTGACTGTGAATTTTCTTATCCATTTTTTGGGACTATTACATTATTTTAAACAATAAAAAAATTCTTAATGTTTTTTGTGAACTTAACTTTTTCAACTTGTGAACTATTTGAACTATTTTTTTAACTGATGCATGTAAATTTTAACTTTTGTTTTTATTATGTATATTATTGCACGTGAACTTTTCACTTTATTTTTGGTCAAAATTGTAAGTTTGCTTCACGTGAATGCTGCCTGTGCAGTGAATTAAAAAAAAAAAAAAAAAATCGTCGGCGAAACAGGGATTTTTTTTTAAAAAAAATAACAAACTCGCTGCACAAGCGACGATTAAAACAAATTTATCAAATTCGTTGTACAAACAGAATTTTTTTTTTAAATCTTTTAACAAAACATAAATTTTTAAAAATAATTTTCAGTTACCGAACAACAATTTTTCCGATAAATAAAAAATAAAATGAAGAAACCCCGTTGGCTTGGCAACGAGAAAGAAAGAATGGATTATATATCTCGCTGATTATGCAGCGCGATTATCTTATTTTTTACGTTGGCTGTTAAAATCACCTGAGTGACTCTTTATGCATTTTGGAGAAAAAAATGGTCATTTGGCTTCGGACTAATATTTTTAATTTCTTTAATCTTAAACCTGCCTTGTGAGATTTTGAGATTAAAGAATTGTCAATTAGTAAAGAAACATTTTTTTAAAACAAATTAAAAGGAAAAAGTAAGACAAGTAAATTAAAACAGATGGAACATTTTTCATATGCCTTCTTTTTCTTCTAGGCATTTATGATCAGATCCGACTCCTCTCCATTTCTCCGTACTCCATTTTTTCAAGTTCTTGCTTAGATTAAGGATATATGTCATAGATTAATGTTATGTGTCTCCCATCCAAGTAAGAATTTAGAGAAAATGAAGAAAAGAGAAATGGAGAGGAGTCCTGACCACCAAACAAACACTATTTGTAGTATTAGGAAGCTTTAAGGGTTCCTGAATATTTGTGGTTCTCAAATCTACTGACCCTACTGTCCTTGCTGGAAATTAAATTATTAGGGAAAATTATTTGATTAGATATATATCCATATAATATATATTGATTTTATTTATATTTTTAAATAATTATGTATTTTATCGCTAATTAAAAAATTTCTACTACATATCGAGGAAGATACACCTAGATATAAATATATTTGCTATCAGATACACTAAAATAGAGAAAGAGTGTGATAGGGTGGAGACGAGCGACATTTATCTATGTATCTCAGATACATGCGAATACTATAATGTATCTAGAACATATTACATCTAATTTTTACCCATGTATCCCGAGATACATATATCTGTGGACACACCAAAATCTAGAAAGATTTCACTACAAGAAAACTGTGAATTACATGAGGATTTTCCTGGGAATTAGTATGAAAATTTGCAGGAAAATAAGTTTCCTGCGAATTTTCATACTTATCTCCAGGAAAATCCCCATATAATTCACACTTTTTTTGTAGTGTTTGTATGATTGCGAAGTAAAGTGTATATAATTAACTTCTAATCTAGTAAGATTTCGGTAAGTTTCTCATTTATTTATGATTTTCTAAACTTTGTGATTCCTATAAAGCCCATACCTAAACACTTTCATTTTGTAAAATTCATCAACATTTTTAATTCTCTTTTCCAACTATAGTGTTACAAAATTCTCTTTTTTCCATGGATAGCACACAACTTCATGTTGCTATAGTGTCAAGCCCTGGCATTGGACATTTAATCCCAGTACTAGTTTTAGGCAATCGATTAGCTACTCATCATAATATTAAAATTACAATTCTTACTATCACAACCAACTCTTCATCACCCGAAATCGAATTCCTCAAGAAATTCAACGAGAAAAAAACAATCCAAATTATTTCCGTTCCATCGGTCGATATTTCTCACCTAATTGATTCCAATACTAAACTTTTCACTCAATTACGTATATTGGTTCGCGAAGCTTTGCCTGAAATTCGTTCAGGCATAGCTTCAATGAACCATCGTCTAGATGCTCTCATTGTCGACATTTTTGGCACACAAATATTACCCATAGCCGAAGAATTTAACATTCCTAAATATGTTTTCCACCCTACTAATGCATGGTCATTAGCGTTATTTATGTACCAACAAGTTCTTGACCAAGAAATTGAAGGCGAATATGTTGATCTTAAACAACCTTTGGAAATTCCGGGTTGCAAAGTGTTACGACCGGATGATGTGATGGATCCCATGATGGATCGGAGCGATCAACAATATCATGAGTATCTTAAGCTAGCAATGGAATATACGTGTTTTGATGGAATTTTGACTAATACATGGGAAGAGTTAGAGGGTGAGACTATTAAAGCGCTTCGAAGTAATGAAAAGTTGCAATCAGTTCCACGTTGTCCAATTTACCCGATTGGTCCCTTGAGGAGAACAGTTGACATAACTGAACATGATGAGGTAATATATTAGACTTTGTTTAAATAATATACATATAGTTTTTTAAGTCGTGTCTTCAAATGAAATGAATTGTTACATTAGTTGTTGTTTTGTTACTTCAATATGCAGAAAAATCTGTATTAATTAGTGGAGTATCAAATATTTTTCTTTATCTACTCCGAAAACACTTAGCTTTCAAAATTTTGTACTTAAAATCATTAGTTGCTAAAATCTAAGGACTTGTTATATCTGATAAAATGGTTTCTGAAATAATCATTTAACTAATAGTTATTAGTTGAGAATGTAATATTTCTTTTTTATTTCAATTTTATTAAATATAGAAAGTAATTTTCTAAGATAATAACTAATTAGGGTAATTTTGACCAAAATAAGCTATTTTAAAAATCAATTCACCAAACTAATACGCTTTTTAAATTTTTTACAAAAGTAGTATAAACGTACTCTATGGTAACGTTTTAGGTTATTTTTATTTTAAAAATTCAACGGACAAAAACTGACGACGTTAAATGAATAAACGTTACTGTGAGTAACGTTTTAGATTGAGAATCCAATCACGTCAACCCTGCAAATGCAAAATCAAATCTTGCAAATTTAAAACGTTACTCATAGTAACGTTTTACACCTAAAACGTTACTATGAGTAACATTTACTAAGAATCCAATCACGGGTCTTCGACTCCTGCAAATTTAGCTATAAAACGTTATTCATAGTAACGTTTTACCTCAAAAACGTGAGTGTCAGTTACAACACTCTGTTAAAGTCATATTCCTCCATTTTGTAAACTGACCATATGTGATTATAAAATAAATGTTGTTGTAAGGAATGTTTTGCATATTCCAACAATATTCAACAAAACTTTTACTTATGTTGCCCATTGTTAAAATAATATTCACAAAACTTCATTAGGTATGAATTAAATAAGTCAAGTTTATCATATTATGTTAAGTTCTTACTATAGCTTTAAAATTATTTTACTAGAACTTAACATAATATGATAAACTTGACTTATTTAATTCATACCTGATGAAGTTTTGTGAATATTATTTTAACAATGGGCAACACAAGTAAAAGTTTTGTTGAATATTGTTGAAATATGCAAAACATTTTTTACAACAACATTTATTTTATAATCACATATGGTCAGTTTACAAAATGGAGGAATATGACTTTAACATAGTATTGTAACTGACAATCACGTTTTTGAGGTAAAACGTTACTATGAGTAACGTTTTATAGCTAAATTTGCAGGAGTTGAAGACCTGTGATTGGATTCTTAGTAAACGTTACTCATAGTAACGTTTTACACTGAAAACGTTACTCACAGTAGCTTTTTCGGTGTAAAGCGTTACTATGAGTAACATTTTAAATTTGCAGGATTTGATTCTGCATTTGCAGGGTTGACGTGATTGGATTCTCAATAAACGTTATTGTGAGTAACATTTTACACCTAAAACGTTACTCACAGTAACGTTTATTCATTTAACGTCGTCAGCTTCGTCAGTTTTTGTCCGTTGAATTTTTAAAATAAAAATAACCTAAAACGTTACCATGAAGTACGTTTATACTACTTTTGTAAAAAAATTAAAAAGCGTATTAGTTTGGTAAATTGGTTTTTAAAATAGCTTATTTTGATCAAAAGGTCCTAATTAGGTGACCATACGAGAAATCAAGACTATTATAATCAATTTTATACATGCATAGTTCAAGTCCAAATCCAAATTATTGTCCTTTTGTTTATATTTTCAAACAGGTGATTCAATGGTTAGACAAGCAAAATCAAAAGTCAATTCTATATGTATCATTTGGAAGTGGTGGAACCCTTTCATCTGAACAAATAATTGAACTTGCATGGGGTTTGGAGTTAAGTCAGCATAAATTTGTTTGGGTAGTACGTTCACCATCTGATAATGGTACAGATAGTGCATATTTAAACTCCAATGAAAACGATACAGGTGGCTCGTTGGAATACTTACCGAAGGGTTTTTTAACTAGGACTAAAGATATGGGCCTAGTAGTTCCTATGTGGGCCCAACAAGTTGAAATTTTGAGTCATTTGTCTGTTGGTGGATTTATTTCCCATTGTGGATGGAATTCGACGATTGAGAGCCTTACGAGTGGGGTTCCTATGATTGCGTGGCCATTACATGCCGAACAAAAAATGAACTCAACCATGCTCACGGAGGAGTTAGGGGTGGCGATTCGACCGACTGTTTTGCCGACAAAGAAATTGGTGAAGAGAGAGGAGATTCAAGAAATGGTAAGGATTTTAATGCATACAAAAGAAGAGAAGAGTATAAGGGAAAATGTTAAGAAATTAAAGCTAAGTGCAGAAAATGCACTAAGTGAAGGAGGCTCATCTTACAATACAATGTGTGAGTTTGTAAAGAATATTCGTACAAGTTAATTGTGGGCCATTAATTTGATTTTATTTTTAATTAAGAATAAATTGCTTGTTGCCTTTTCATGCGTGTAGCTTACAATATAATGTGCGAGCTTGTAAAGAATATTCGTACGAGATAATTGAGGGTCAATTTTATTTTATTTTCAATTAAGAATAAATTGTTTGTTGGCTTTTCATCCATGTAGCTTACCATATAATGTGTGAGCTTGTAAAGAATATTCGTACGAGATAATTAAAAGCTAATTTTATTTTATTTTCAATTAAAAATAAATTGCTTTTTGACTTTTCATGCATGTAGCTTACAATACAATGTGTGAGCTTGTAAAGAATATTCGTACGAGATAATTGAGGGCCAATTTTATTTTATTTTCAATTAAGAATAAATTACTTGTTGGCTTTTCATGCGTGTAGCTTACAATATAATGTGTGAGCTCGTAAAGAATATTCGTACGAGATAATTGAGGGCCAATTTTATTTTATATTCAATTAAGAATAAATTAGTTTTTGGCTTTTTATGCATGTAGCTTATAATATAATGTGTGAGTTTGTAAAGAATATTTGTACGAGATAATTGAGGGTCAATTTATTTTATTTTCAATTAAAAATAAATTGCTTGTTGACTTTTCATGCATTGTCAAATTAGGGTATATCGTACATTTTACAAAGGGAAAAAAACTTAACTATATAGATATTAATTCAATCAAATGATGTCACAGTGATAGTATAGTTGAAACAGCTAAGAGATAATATGGTATCATTTCATGCTTTTATAATATGTGAAATAGCTGGAAATAAAAGTTGTTGTTTATACTTCGTTAATTTTTTATTTTTGCTTCTCATAATAAATAATATTTTGGAGGGGTGGGATGGAGGACTTAAGTGTATATTTTCATGTAATATCTCACAAGTTATATCGAATATGAAATCAGTTTCGAAAGAACTTATGCTTCTCTAGATATACCCAAGTAAAAAAAATATATCTCAGTTTATTTTTTGATTTGCAGCTAAAACCTTTCCTCGCCCCTTATAAAACATCACTTAAAAAATTTATGAACTTTTGGCATTTACTTATTGGTTTGTAGGTACGTTTCTACTGAAACTGATGTTTCTTAAAATATTTTCAAATTGGAATAATTGGAGCCTTTAATTTGCTTGTGTGTAAAACAAATTGCTTTGAAATCTACGCTGTCAGCACATAAATATGGTGTAGCAGGTTTTTTATTTAGTTATTTAGGATGTACATGACCGAGTTGGTTCGAATTTTTCAAATATCAAACCAAATTATTTGTGTAAAAACATTTAATTTATAAATCAAACCAAACTAATAAAAATTGGATTTTTTTGGGTTTTTCAACCTCGGGTTGGTTAGGGTTTTTCAAATACCAAATCAAACCATTGTGTCGAATTTTTAAATTTATAAATCAAACCAAACTAATAAACCTCGGATTTTTTCAGATTTTTGAATTTTTTCGGTAAAGTTTGCATACAAACATATAATTAACTTGTGCTCCAAATATTTCTGTAGTCCAACTAAAATACAATTATTTAAGGTGTTTCTTAAGAAAATAACACAAAATATGAGATGAGTATTGATGCACTAAAACATTTAATAAAAAATAATAATGAAATCATCATATAAAATAAATATTGCAAAGTCATAATGAAAATGATCATAATTTAAAAGTACTAAATCATGCTAAAATAAGTTTAATAAGTATTAGTTACATTACTAAAT
>JAJOOR010038224.1:0-10131 GCA_036250505.1 Solanum acaule | reverse complement strand
AAATAAAAAAAAAATTAAAGAAAATAAAAAAGGGACCCACTAATTTCATTTACTTTTTAATAAGAAAATTTACATATTTTAAAGATTTAATATATATAAAAAAAACTATTTAAATAATTTGTTATATATTGGCCAATAAAAAAAGGCCATGTGTAGGGCTTTAAAAATTAAGCTTTTTTTTTCTCTTCCCTTTAAAAAATAAACCACTTGCAATTTTGAAATTAGTGGCAATCATTGACATAATACAATATCTTTAACCATAAAATAGGAAGACCTCAAACTACTCTAATCAATCATTGCAAAAAATCAAATTGAGTATAGCTATAAGATTAAAATATTATATATATAGTTATCATATGAAATAAAACATTATCTACGCCATGAAGCACGTCTAGAAACACCCTTAACCTTATCTAGCAAATAAGATTCCATATTAAAGACAAATTTTGGTAGCTCAAATACAACAAAATAAAGTTGATACACCTATAATATTATTAGAGGTTTTGTGTTAGGCTTACGAAGTCGTTTGGTTAAGAGGCAATTTACCGTTCAATGTGAAATTTCTCTATCCAAATTTAAATTTCATTGGACTACAATATCAGTGTCAGACATCGATTGAGAAACAAACAAACAAAAAAATATATGTATTAAGTACCATGCAAGAGTGATATTTAAGTACGCTTGAACATAAGATTTAAACTTTAGAATGTTTTCATAGGTTGGAGTTTCAATGGTTTAAGTATATCATTCTTTGCTCGTTGAACTTACACAAACAGTTCATATCAAAATATGCTTTCACATTTTTCATATTGTTCTGTAGATTAACATGATAATGAATATCAATTTCAGCTCAAAATATGAGATAGACATAATGATAAATATTGTATGTATACTAGCATAATGTATCTCAAATAAATGGGTATTATACATATTTATATATATATATAAAGATTCAGGAAAAGATTTAAGAGATTTGAAAATTGGAATTGGATAAAAATCTTAAGAAGAGAGAGGAATTCGAAAATATTAAGTTATTTTAAAGGAAGAGTTTTACGATTAGGACATACAATTTTATAGACTCGAACAGGTATATTGGTTATGAGGGGTGTACAAAACCGAATCAAAAATCAAACCAAACCATAAATCGAGTCAAACTGAGAAAAAAACCCGACTAGTGGTTGGTTTGATATTGAAAAAAAAACCCGATTATATTTGGGTTGGTTTGGTTTTAACTAAAAAAAATCAACCCGAGACCAAATCAGCCGGGCATTATATATATAATTTTATACAAAAAAATATTTACTTTGATATAATTTTTAAATATTTTTTATACTTTTTCATAATTTTATCTTTTAATATATTATTTCAAGTTTGAAACTTAGAATTCTGAATGGTTCAATAAAGATTATAGTCCACATATGTTGGTAATTATAATAAAGCTTAAATCAAAATCAAATTAATACCAATGCAAAAAGAAAATCAATTCAACACTAAGAATGACAATAATATTGAATATTTGTTCATTGGTTTTACATTGGTTTAGACAATTCAAATACATAATCTAATTTTAATTTCCTTTAATATTTAGTCATGTAACTAATACTTATTAAATTTATTTTAGCATGATTTAGAACTTTTAAATTATGATCATTTTCATTATGACTTATTAATTTGCAATATTTGTTTTACGCGATTTCATTATTATTATTTTTTTGTTGATTTTTTTAGTGTCATTACTCATATCATATTTTGTGTTATTTTCTTAAGAAAGATCTTAGATAGTTGTATTTTGGTAGGACTAAAGAAATATTTGAAATACAAGTAAATTATATGTTTGTATGAATACTTTATCAGAAAAACCCAAAAAATTGAAAAAACCCGAGGTTGAAAAACCCGAATTTAATTGGTTTGGTTTATAGATTTAAAAATCTGACACAAATAGTTTGGTTAGATATTTAAAAATTCCGAATCAACCCGGCCATGTACGCCCCTATTGGTTATCATACAGTGCCAAAATTTCAAGCCCAAGTCTATTTTCGTTTACAAAGGCCTGAAAAATGTTGAGGCCCGTATTTGGTATTAGTCCAGAAACTTCACGGGCCGGAGTCCAATTTGGCCCATCTTATCAGGCTGAGAATATGGCAGACTAGGCTTGGCCCAATTTGGTTAGCATTCGGCTATTCAAAAAAGGAAAAATCATATAACTAAACAAACATCAACTAGTGAATTACTTACTATATTCAATGAAATTTTTTAATCCATTTAGGTTCCAAAATCCAAGGCACTCTTTCTATTTATTTGTTGGAAATTATTTTTACGATGATTGTATATATAATAAAAAATTATTTTTATTATATAAGTAAGATGGTATGTGAAATTAAGTTTGTTTACTACTAAAACTCAATTTAATCTATCCATTTGATGCACCTAGTTAATGTAAGTATTGCTTACATGTTTACCGTCTTTAACAACACAAGAGGAAGTTGCTTACATGATATACATAAACAGGGATATCATTACAATAAACACTAGAATTGGCATGTCATAGTCTGTGTATTTTATCTCCATTTAAATTTTGTGAATAAAACGACTATCATGATTACTTAACCTCCTATCAACAAGATATGGTATATAAACCAAACTAGATTTTTCGACCATTCAATTCTTGAAAAGACTTGGTGATACCAAAGTTTTGTAAAATTATTTCATTTTCACAAGTGTTTAATATCTATCTCGAATTTTTCTTATATTAAGATATTTTCTACTGTCCCATCTTGTCTAGAAAAAATTATGCAAAAGTAAATGCAAACTTTTCTTTTTGTTTCGTCGGCTGGAGTCCAGACACTGACTACCTTTTTGTTGGCTTGCACTATCACCAAAAGAAAATTGACACGCACCATAATATCCCTAATTAAATATCTTGAAGCTCAGTTTTTGGGATTTAATTAATTTCAGTAGTGATATATATTGTGTTAAAAATTTTAATCAGATAACGAAACATAAGTGCGCTTCATAAAATTTATGTTGAATTATTTGCACAATTACGATCGACAAAGTGGCCGATCGTAATGCCCAAGGTTCAAGTCATCAGAAGACGATGAGCTATAATGATTAGTGATAAAATCAAATTTTTTATTAAAATAATTTCAAAATATAAAAAAATAAGCCAATGAAAAAATTAAGGAATATTAATATATATAATTTTTCGACAAAGAAATTTTGAATGAACTCTTATTATGCCTTCACTTTCTGAAATAACCTATATAGTTTGATACATGTGCCTTTTCTTACTTTTAGATTATGAGCGTTAGTTCCTAGAAATTTTCTTGACAAGTGAATATCTTAGAGTTCTTGAGTTGGACAATCTCATCATAAATAAATTATTGAGACACAAAGTCGGGGAATTTAACTTTGTAGTCCGTTACATATATTTTTTTTTGTTACGTGAGCTATTTTATAAGAGATCATTATTATAGAAATTCTAGAAAGTCTAAAATTGTGATTTCGTTGTATGATCATTTTTATAGGAGATAGGTACAAAATACATAGGAAATCTATAAAAAAAAATTAATACAGAAATAGTATTAAAACTACAGCAATGACACTTGAGCTAGGGGGCAACATATGGCCCATCTGCACATATCTCTTTGTACTTTTTTCTTTTCAAATTGGGTAAGATAGAACAGATTACTACTGTTTCAGCACTGAATTGAAATTAGAGTCAACTAGTTATAATTACAATATTTAGGTATATGTCCTTCTTTTTTTTTTCTTATTTTAGTTTTATGTCTATACTTTATATGGTATCATTCACTTGTATTCCCGTATACATAACCCAAGTTATCCTCTCATTTGATCTTGTACCATACTTGAAAGAAATTTTTTATCATTTAACTTCGTGGGTAATGGTAAGTTTTGTATATATTTTATCTCTAGACCCTATTTATGAATTTTATTGAATACGTTAACGTTATTGTTATTGATGAGTTTTATCTAGCAAATTCTGTTATATCAATAATTGATAAGGAGGTTTAGAAAACGGACAAAGTACTTTTTCTTCTCATTAATATCCTAGCTATAATTATAGAATCTCACTTTTTTAACTCTCTTTTTCTTCTAGTGTCAATTCAAACACTTAAAAGTTGCCGAATAAAGTTAACAAAACCTCTACAACTCTTGTTCTAGCTGATTTTGAGAAAGTTCAAACTGAACAATCCTAAAATAGTTCCACGAGTTCATGAGTAGGATAAGGACAAGTGCTTGTCGGGATTATGATGGATTTGAAATATTATTAATCAAGGTAAATGACAATAATTTGCTCAATAAAAACGTATTACTTAAAAAATCTAAAGAAATGGACATCTGACTTAATTCACATTTCAAAAAACTAACTAAATGAAATGAGGATTGCTTAAATCTTACGAGGACGTCATTATCTCATTAACACAGATAAAGAAAAAATTTGATCTTCGACAGAAAAAGAGAAGGATAATATACATACTCCCTTCATTTTAATTGTTTTAAAAAACAGTTGGTCCAAAATAATTATATCCTTCGCCTTCCTATTGTGTTTAAAAAATAAAAAGAGAATTTTAATAAATAGATATAATTAATAATTTATTGCTACTTTTATCTTTAGAGCAGGGCAGTAGGCAGACTATATACTCACGTCTCTTATCTATTTCTTTTTTTGTAATTTGGAATTTACGGTTTTGTCGTGTTATGATGTTTCAAAATTGCAGTTAATTAAGGGTGGAAAATAGAAATACAAACTACTTGGGCGTGAATTGTCATGTACAGTTGTAAAGTTATATAGCTGTAAGATATAAAATTCCCTTTTAGCTAGTAGCTAGAATCTAGATACACTTTTATTAGGGTGGGCATAATTGGGGCAAGATCGGAATCCAAATTAAAATTTGACCTTTTTATATCTTTGGTTTAGATTTTCTATTACAGATTGAATTGGATTTAAACTTCTAAAATTTTCTAATTTGGGACTTGAAACCTCAATACTATGACCAATATACGAGTAAATGAGTCATGTACATAACAATTAAGGGATCTAGTACAGTAAGTTGAAGTTGTTTTTTCTTAATTAGAAGTCTCACCATTAAGTTATTTTTTCCTTAATCAGAAGTCTCGATTTAAACCTTGTTTGTGTTTTTCTTCGGCATTTGAGGAATTTATGGCAGTGGTCCTTATGGAAGCATATGCCAAAACTCAAAAGCATCAAAATCTTTATGTAGCTGATCTGTAATTGATCATATATATCATCGTATGGAAGCAACCTTAATAGGAGGTTGAAAACTTGATATGAATAAGACAATGAATATGACTGATGAGACAAATTTCTACCCTTTTACTCAAGTTCTTTGTCTTGATTCAGTTGATTTTTTATTTCATGAGTTACGGCAGCGTGCGTCGTTGTATGGGAGAATTAAGTAGAACAAAATGTTCATTTTCAATGGTACCACTGTCCACTAGCATGAGCCAAACCCTAGCTATAGCTAGGACAATTGGGTAGATGATCAGTTGTGGACCTGTTATATATGTACGCAAGTGGCTTATGAATTTAGACTTTTCTATTACTCCATAATATATAAAAGTATAATCCAGCCACAACACTCTTCGAACCGACTTTTGGTTCAATTCTGTATGTAACGAAAGAGTCAGATTTGTTACTAAATAATTGAATAGAAAAATCTAATTTATTCAATACAATTTTTCTTATTAAAATTAAAGGATGTCGATTTGTATCTATGCCTGACGGCAAGCATCTTACTTTAGTCTATATGAGTTTTTTTTTGTCTTTGACATGGAAGAATAATGAAAGAAAAATAAGAACTTGTGGGCCAAAGAGTAGAAAATACGTACAAC
This sequence comes from Solanum acaule, assembly GCA_036250505.1. NCBI lineage: Eukaryota > Viridiplantae > Streptophyta > Magnoliopsida > Solanales > Solanaceae > Solanum > Solanum acaule. Next base: position 4,254 of record JAJOOR010038224.1, on the reverse strand, counting down.
TTTTGTCATAGACGTTTCAAACTTGAATTCCTTAATCTGCCATGTTCAATGTTTTTTTTCTCTCTGAATATAATTGTGGAACTTCACTGTTTCCTCTCTTGAAATACGTTTTGTCAAGCTTTGCATAGTTAGCTAGGCCACATTAGTTTAAATTAACACCCCGTGCTAATTAGTAATTACTTATACGGTGACTTTGATAAGTGAGCTTAATTATACTTAGGACTTAGGAGACAACACATAATTGGCTAATAACAGAATTGGAATGGTCCACTACTCATTGGTTTTTTAGGTTTTTTTTCATAAATGTGGTGACTATAGTACCTACATTAGTTAAGTTTCTTAATCCCTCCGTCCCTATTTAGTTGTCCATATTTCCTCATCCATTTTGATAAATCAAGAAAGGACAACAATTTTTTTCCTATTATACCCTTATTTAAATAAAGTTGTCATAAATAAAGTAAATAAATTTATGAACTTCCCAACATTGATTAGTTATCTTGAGTGAATTTATTTTAGAATTGTAAATTGTAACTTCACTATGCTAATCATTGTTGCCTTAATCTGTGTGTCATTTCTAAAGTGGACAACTAAATAGGGACGGAGGAAGTATTAGTTTTGCTTTTGTCCTAGCCTCCTAAGTATGTTAGGTAAGAAAGTCATCTTATAGGTCAGTTTGGACAAATTTTGAATTAAATATAATCTTAAAATTTTAATGATCTAATAAATTAATAATAACAATAATCAGCTATTCTTTGATATAGTCCTCTCACATAATACATACAATCTCTTCAATTTTAAAATTAAAGTAGAAATTTCATAGACATACACTAATTTCAAATTAAAACTTAAAGTTCAGAAACCCAAATTCTATTACCAAACACCTACCCATATAATAAGGTAAAAAATTAATAAAAGAAGGTAAGTTACCAAAAGCCTTATCCTTATCTCATTTAACGTCTTAAGATAAGAATAGAAGAATTTGGATATATATACGATGGAATGCCGTGTACACTTGTGCACTTTAACAACTCAAAGGGTCAACAGTAACACATCTCTTCTACCGGTGAGTACATAGGAAAAAAACTTTTATTACACATCTCCATTTTTTACTTTCGTGCTAACAAAATTATACTATTAGATTTCTTCATGCCAAACCTAGTTGAATCCACCACTTCCTCCTTTTTCTTAATCAGCAGTGAGTTTATATATATCTCATATATTTTTTCTATCATATTAATATGTTAATTAGTTCATCTAATTCAATTTACTTTGAAGATCAATTGAATTGACTTTTGAAGTGAAACAAGTAAGAACGTGTACCTTTTCATGGTGATAAGACGGCAAAGACAGAATATTTCATGTTTTCCAGGAAGCCGCCCATGTGAAAAGATCTTTTGGGATATTACTGGAGAACTATAAAGCAAAGTTATAATTTACCAAAATTCTAAACAATAGCAACAAATAGAGAAACTAACAGAAGTAAAAAGATAAGAAAAAGATGCGTTAGATTTTCTAGTATTCATACATATATTTTTTTAGTGTGAACCGTCTACATATCTCCTTTAAAACTAATTATCCCTCTTAAGCGGGCCAAGTTACTTAAGAGCAGGGCAAATCTAACAGGACGGGAAGATGTTCACTTGAACCGTGTCAATAAAAAATTATATGATATATGTAAGATATATTTTTTTTTAATGTATATATATATAAATTTTAGTGGTTTAGAAATTTGAAATTCACCGTGTGACGTTTCAAGATCAAACCTTAATCATTATATTTTATTTTATTTTGGAACTTTCTTAGTGAAAATCTTGAATTCTTCCATGTTTAACTTAAGTTGAGGTCAATAAAAGATTTCGGAGTCTCCTAATGCGGAACCGGCAATGGATCGAAAAGGACATTACAGAATTCCATTGTCTGTTGCCAGCATAGTGGCGTTTCCCATTTTCTTGTTTCCACACTGCTAACTTGTAAGTTTGGTTAACCAACTTTCTAAAGTTTTCTAGGTGAAATTTTAATGGAGTTTCATCTTGTTGTCACTTCTTAATCGAATTTTATGAAATTTCAAATTAGACAATGTTTGACATATAGACTTGTAGTGAACTTATAGTGAATGTAATTTTTTCAACCTTAAACGTGCCTGAAGGAGAGTTTTAATACCTTTTACCACAAATTGTGAAAGGCACAAATGCTCCACTACAAAAACGAAATAAACAGATAGATTGGTGTTTGACCATGACTTTAATTGCAAATTTATAGTCATTATTTGCATGATTGAAGTTTTGGCCATCATTACTTGCAAATATTGGACTTTTGTAGTATCAAAATGTAAAAAATACTGATAAAATATAATACGCTTAATTAAAAACTATTCATTCATTCATAAATAAATACGCAATCTTTTACCAATGAGGTAAAGACCAGCACTTCCTCCGTACATTGACCGGGACAGTGGACGTACCTTTATTGTGTACACATTTCTCAGTTTATAAATTCATTCCCCATCTGCTTGCTCTGCCTCACAACTCTCCTTGTAGTCCAGTCCGTCCGTCTGTATTTCCATTTCCTTCTCAAATTTACCACTACTTCTATCTTATTTTTTAGCATTTTTTTTCTCTCTAAACAGAAGTTGTTTGTTGCACTGTATGTTGGAAGGAGAAAATTCGAATTATTATCAGCACAGAAAGAACAATGGAGAATCAAAATTATGCACCGACCCACTCAGACGCGTCGCGGCCTTCACTTGGCTTCCCTCTGGGAACTGCGCTTCTATTGCTTATAATTTTCAGCTTGAGTGGCGTCTTTTCTTGCTGCTACCATTGGGACAAGCTTCGGTCTCTCCGTCGATCTATTGCAAACGGCACAGATCTCGAAGCCGGCGGAGACCCTTCATATTTGAAATCTAAACGAGCATACATGGTAAGATTTCATTATATTTCAATTACAGACACTCGTACCAAATTAGTTGGATCGGCCATATGAATCTATTCAATTTAAGCTTAATTTTTAGTTATCTCGGAATTTTATTCTTAAAAAAAGTCTTATCAATTGTCATGTGATGGGCTATTGCTGAATTTTATGGTTGCTCTGTTTTACAGAATTTTAAGCAAAACCAAATCTCAGACATGCCAGCAGTGTTAATGCCTGGAGATCAAGTACCCAAGTTCATAGCATTGCCATGTCCATGTCAGCCTCCCAGGCCAGACAAGGTACTTGCTGAGGTTCAGCAGCAGCCGTCATCTCCAATGAAGCCACCTCCTCATACACCAGTACGGGCAGGGGCAGAGGCAGAGGATGTAACTTTCACTCAAATTCGTAGTACTTTTTACTTGTAAATATGAGCAATTTTCTACTACATTTTTACTCTTTGAGGCTTGGATGTGGTATATAAAAAATCTTTTATGGTGATTGTAGTAAATAGTGAAGTGTGCGCAAACAAAATTTTATATTTTTGTATCTAAGAAAAAAAAAATATTTACATATAACTTATAAGGTGCAAGGATATTTTTAAAGCACAAGACTTTTTGACAGAGTGGTATGGATTTGATCCCAATGTGTAAATATCACAGCATGTTAAGTTTGTTTTTTATTCAAGTTGAAGCTAGGGGTGGCCGTACCGTATTTGGTGTGGGATTATTAAATTTTGGTTCGGTAATCAATAAATTAAATTTCGTATGGTATTCGGTAATACCTTATTGAAGTTGTTATTGATTATATTACAAAGTTAATATTATTTTTTCCAATCATTTCTATTTTTGTATGTCACGATATAATAGAAGATCAATAAGTAAGAAGACATAAAAAAAAGGGCAAAACACATAAATCCCACTAGTTTAGGTCTTAATTATTAAGATTTCCAATAGTTTCAAATATTACTTCTTGTACCATATGTTATGAATGTCTGAATCCATGAGATACATGTATCTGCCGAATTTTAAAATTGAGATACAAAATTTATTTATTTAAATTAATTGGTTGGAATTGATTTCCTTAATTAGAGGAGTAATTGAGGATTTTCAAAATACATAGATAATTAATTTCATTTTATTATTCTTTGAAATAGTAAATTCATTAATATTATTAATTTAAGATAAAAACATGTATATCTTGGTATTGCAATTTGATTAATTTCAAATTATTACTCTTAAAATAATAGATTCATTAATTTGATGTATCTATTATCAATATATGATGTATCCAACAAACTAAACACTTAGATACATGAGTGTCCTGCAAGTACATTCATATGTATCA
>JAJOOR010038213.1:0-11153 GCA_036250505.1 Solanum acaule | reverse complement strand
GGTGAAATTCTCTAGATGCCGGACCAAGGATTTAGAGATACCTAACTTATCACTTTGCATGTAATACACTAGAAAATGATTGTTGTTACTAGGATTACTGCGTTATGAGATTATGGGGAACACGTGTACCCTAGTTATTTCTATTATCTTGATAACAACCAAAGTTGAATTTAATTATTAATTACAATATTAAGTCTTACTATTTGTTTCACACAAGCACAAACCCCCCCTTTTATTACCTGTTTCTGGAAATAATTTGACTAATTGAAAATAATTGTTGGTTAAAAGTAAAGTCTAAACCATTTTCCTCGTGGGATCGATCCCAACCTACAAGTTGGGTTCTTTACTTGATAACGATCGCTTATGCTTCTGAAAGGAGGTGTAATTTTAGCGTATCAGTGTCATCACACATGGTTCACGGTAAGCTCATCACACAAGGTATTGACACCAATATCAAACAAGACTTCACACTTTCGCTAGTGTGCAATGTTCATCACAAGAGACTCATGCGATAACCGGCTAGTCACAACGAGATGCAAAAAGTTCACATATTCTCTATACAACTTCATTTGGCCTTATCGTAGCCGCACATTAATTTTTGTTCGATTATGAGCACTATTCAAGTCATCAGTATTGATCAAAACCAATACTCAAATTTGCAAGAGAAGAGACACATTCAAACACAAGCAAGAGGTGGCACAATTTTTTTTTGGAAAGGTCCAAAAATCATTTACAATTAAAACAAGGAGCTAGAAGCTCAAATAGCCACAAAAGCAGTATCAGAACACAATATATAGCTCAAAAACCCAATATATACAGAATATCAAAACAAAAGGTAGGTATGGAAGTACCTCACCCCCACCATAAACAAAAGCAATTTGTCCTCAAATGCAAGAAAATATCCAAAAGTCAATAAAAAAGGGGACAAAGAGGGAGGTAAAGAGAAATCATGTCTAAACAGTCGCTCCATCTGGCTGGGCCTCAGTGCCCGGTGCATCACTCTGATCTTGGGCCTCAGTGCCCGAGGTCATCTCAACAGTGGTAGAGCCACTAGGAGGTGCCAAGAATGTCTGCACAACTGCATCTACCATGGCCTCCTCAGTCTCCGTAAGGCCCTCATAAGAAGCCTCATCAGCAACCTCAAGCCTCGGCTTATCCGTCTCTGCCTCAGACTCGGGGTCAGCTGCCTCCTCAACTTGAACATCATCTCTAATGGTAGCGGAAGGCATATCTGGGATCTCCACCACTCCAAAAATCATAGATATGTCAGTGGACATTAACTGGTCCATATCTCTCCTCAGTGCAGCAATAGCAGCCTTTAGAGCCGTCACCTCCTCGGTGGCCCCTTGGCCACACTCACACACCGCTATCCTAACCGTAAGGGTATCAATGGTAGCACTCAAAGGTGTCACAGCATCAACGAGGGGTGTCTGAATCATGCCCAGAATGGAGGCCTCAAGTCTGGCAGCACGACGATCAGCAGAATGGGCTAGTTTCCCCATCTGTAGTAATGTAGCTTGAGTGAGCGGGGGCCGAGAGGCAGCAGCAACAACAATACCAGATCTGGGAGACAATGGAGCAGCAGAGGAACTGGGAGTATCAGAAGGGACAACACTAGATGTACTTGAAGACCCAGGGGCCGGAGTAGGCAAAGGTGCCTCTGTAGGTAGTGTATTTGTATCCACAACCGGGGAGGTATCCACATGGGCATCCTTATTCTTCTTGGCTTCATCTTTCAAGTATTCTGCCTCGATTCTCCGGATATTAGTAGAAGATGTATGATTCAGTTCCATATCCTTCTTCTCATCTCCAGGAACCCAAGTTTGCCTGCACAGCTCAGCGATCAACACCGGAAAGGGAAGGGAAGTTTGGCGTTGCTTGGCCCTCATGACCATCTCTTGTGACATAATCATCTATAGGTTCAGCCTAGCCCCATCAATAATGCAACCCAGATAGGCTGCCTTGGCGTGGCAGAGAATTAACTCATTATGGGATGGCATAATCGTGCTGCTAATGAAGCCAAACCAGTACCTTGCTGCTATGTTCAGATCCTTCTTCTCAATGGGTGCTCCAAGTTCAAGCCATTTGGGAGTACCGTCTGATATCTTTGGGGCCAACCACTTCATCATGTTTACCAGTGTCTTTGTGCTGATCAGATGTTGGCAGTCATCATCAATACGTGTTGAAACACCCAAGAGTGCATTGATAGCATCATTATCACATTTCACCTTCCGGCCTCTGACAACCACATAGTCATCCGGCTTGAATTTGGTCGCTGGCTTCTTCTCTTGTGGTATCAAGGCACTGTAAGCACTGTAAAATTCTTTGACCCAAATCAGAATGTACATGCCACGGGGCTTGGTGAAAAGGTAGAACTTGTGATACCTCATATAGCTCATGATCTCTGGGTACCTATCAATGACACCATCAGTCGACAATCGCTTCTCCTCTATGATGGTCCTCAGCCCTTCGATCTTCAGTCTGTTCATAGACCGTGGGGGAAGACCCTGTACAGGTGGTGCTAGGACGACGGCCTGTGCTGGAGCAGGAGAATGAGTAGTGGCCTGGGATGTCCTGATCCTAGACGGATCATTCAGCCTCTTTGAATGCAGATCTGCTCTCTAAGCTGCTAGTAGTTCGTCCTCAAGCTCAGAAGTGGCAGCCTGAAGCTCTTGGTGCTCACCCTCGCTCTCAAAAGTGGTGAGGTGAGTGGCATAGATGTCGTCACTGTCAGAGTTGGCCTCCAGTGATGCGAGTGCAGGTGCCTTGCCATTTCCATTTCCCTTCCCACCTGTTGTGGGAAGTTTTGTAGCCTTCGTCGTGGATGGAGTTGCGTTCTCATTGATTTTTATTCCCTTGGCCCTCTTGCGGGGCGGCATGTCTCTACCAGCTATTTTAGGTCTAGCCGTATTTGCAAAAACATTGTAGAAAGTTAGAAACAGTTCAAGCAAATGCACAGAAAAATAGTTGCAGATAGACTCGCTGAACTAGTCGGTGAGTCACCGAATCTCTTTGGCAAGCCAGATCGGGCTCAGCGAAAGGATTGTCTCAAAATTTCCCAAAAAATTTGGCATGTCGGCGATGGGATGGACCTTTCGGTGAATCGTCGATAATATTTGGCGAGCAAGGACTAGTCCACACAAAGTTACAGTGCATTTTAGGGGTTAGTGGAGCAAAAAATGCGATGAAGAATGACTTTCAGCGAGTCGCTGAGTGCACTCAATGATCTCTGGCTTCTCGCCGAAAGTTACAGAACCAAACTCAAGATTTAACATGAAATTAAAGGTGATTAGGGGGATTCGGCGAACCGCCAAGTGGTTTGGCGAGCTCGACCCAGCTCACTAAACGACCTAACGTGCCTACTTTCAAACCCAACTTCCAAATTCAACCCCGCAGCCCCCGAAAACAAAATCAGACCATGCACTATTTCAATTAAACTAAGACCCATTACACCCATTCCCCCGGGATACTCAGACTTCTCCCAGTTTGGCCAAATTTGGCCATTTAACGACTTTTGCCCTTAAGAATGACGTAAACCACTCCATCATTGGGTAAATTATGTCATTTGGCACCAATGCGGATTACTTAGACTTCACCCGACTAGACCCAACAACATTTAAGCAACACCAAATAGTTTTAATCACGAGAAATTTAGGAATTTAACATTAAAAGCATTATATGCATGATATTCGAATTAAAACAAGCATTCAAGCACACAAGCATAAAACAAAGATCTTACAGAGGCCCAACACACATCACTAAGATAAAAGCACTTGAAAATGAGTAAAAATCACTAACTATAAATTCAGGGTTTGGAAAACCAACCTTAGAAGGCAAATATGGGAAGTTGTAAAGCTAAGCGGCAAAGAATCCAACTCCGTACACACAGATGACGACTAAAACGAGATACAAAATGCAAAAATTATGGAAAATATTGTGCGGGTGTGAGTTTGGGAAGTTTAAAAGTGAGGGGAAGTGAAAGAGTTTGGAAGTTTAAACCTTTGGCCTTTAAAAACCGTCCAGTTCTCACCCATTCGGTGACATAAGTTTAGCTCGCCGACCCACTCGACGACATGCCGAGTGGGCATTTACCTCGCCGAGTTTTATAGGACCTCCAGTTAATATGGGGGTCCAAACAATGGACTAAATCGTGATCGCCGACCTGGTTGGCGATTCACCAATCTGCTCTTGGGCTCGCCGAGTTTAACAGACTCCAATTTCAAAATGTCTTGAGTCCAATAGCGGTACAAGTCGGGTTAGCCGACCTCTTCGGCGAGTCACCGACTGGAATTTTAGCTCGTCAACCTGCACTTTTCAAACACCTTCCACACTTTGACTTGCACAATCAACACACCATTATTTCAAACTCAAAAAGAAAATAATTAAAACTTGGGTTGCCTCCCAAGTAGCGCCTTAATTAACTCCGCGGCACGACGCAAGTCCACGCTCAAACCTCATTCTTGGGGTTTTCCATAGTATCACTAGGCAACCCCCCTTATTGTTTCAGGTTTAAATGAGACGAGATATGACCCATTTAGGTATCCAACTGCGTGATCGAGACAGAATGGGAGGTAACTGTCTGGCTAAGGGTCAACACGTCTGTTTTCATTTCTTTCAAAATCTTATCCGACCCTTCAACTTTGTTAAAGATACGAGAAAGCATATCCTCTAACCGACCACCCTTATAATCCTTTGGTGTTTGGCGCTCATGGGGAGGAACATATCTATCCTTCTCCCCATCCCTCTCTTTCCAAGTGGGGTTACGATCCCTCCACTCTCTATCACGATCCTTCCAACCTTCATTCATGTTCCAACCTTGGTTGCCACCCTGCCTCGGGTAGTTTGCATAATAACCACCACCTTGGTTGGCTAGGAAATTCACCTCTTCATTGTAGAAAGCCTTAAACTTGGCCTAATCAGGATTAACACACCCGACACCCACATCATTGACACTTCGAGTAACAACTCCCATGACTTTTTTGGACAAAATGTCAAGTTGTGTCATGATCTTGGCCATGTTATGGTCCCTCTCTTGGTCTTTCTCAAGCTGCTCTTTGGTCAATTTAAACATGAGAGGGGAGACCTGATCTTCACGGGTGTACCATGCCCGATTGATTGCGGGCATGCCATCCAAGTACTGAGTTGCTATCACATAAGGTTGTTACATCAAAACTCCAGGATAAAGTTTGTCAGCAACACCCTTATTTACCGAATCAAGGCTCCGATAAAAATACCACTGCAAAACGTGGTCGGGAAAACCATGGGTTAGGTATTGTAGCACCAACTTCTTGAATCGCAGCCAAGTCTCATGAATTGTCTCACCCTCCAAATGCTTATAGCTTTGAATGTTGTCCCGAAGAGTCATCATCTTTGAAGGAGGGAAAAATCACACTTGAAATGTGATGACAAGCTCTTCCCACGAAGTGATTGATTCTCGTGGCAATTCAGCGTGCCACTTACATGCTTCTCCCATTAAAGAAAATGGGAACAACCTCAACCGGACCGACTCTTGGGATATATTCTTGAAGGAGAACGGACCGCAAACATCAACAAAGTTTCTAATATGCTCATGGGGATCCTCATGAGCCAAACCATCGAACAACCCCTTCAATTGTAACAGCTGCAACATAATACTTGTGATATGGAACACAACGTTCCCTTCAGCCAGAGGCAAGCGAATGACACCAATTCCACCCATATGATGGGGGTCATTAGCATTAGTCTCATTGACATCATTGAGGTTTCCGATCTCATCTTGGTGGCCCACTTGGCTATCATTGCTCCCGTTCACACTCATACTCTCTATTTCAAAACACAAACAAGCAAACCAAAACTAAAAGTAAGTAAGTTCAACTATGACTAACAAGAACAAAATTCAACTTAACTAAAGAATCTTAACCAACACCACCCCCCAGCAGCGGCGCCATTTTAATTAACGTTTCAAGAATCGGTAGTCAGTATAATAACCCAACTAAATGAGTTGGGGTCGAATCCCATAGGGAGTGGTACGTGTTTAAGATTTAATAGGAAAATATAAATATGCTCAAGTCAATCATAGGAATAGACATTTAGGAGTAAAAACATAATTCAAATTAGGGGTGACACGAATGTCAAATAAGGGGGTTCTGGTATTAACTATCAGCTATAACAACAACAAATAACACAAATTTAACAATAATGAGACTGGTTTTTGGGATGTGATTGGATTATAGGCTAAGGTAAACAAATCGGTGATTGCTAATTGTTAGTTTAAATAATGTTTAGAAGTGATTTCAATCAGTAATTGTGGTTAAAATTATAGGATTGTAGTTGCAAATGTAGTTCTACCTTCGAGTTTTTGGCTTGTGAGAGAGAGGTTTTGAAACCAAGATTACTAAATTGATGGTATGTGGGTATTGGGTTGCATAGGTTCAGCTCGAGAGAGAGAATCCTAAACCCTTTTCCACACATTCAGCTTGAGAGAGTGAATGGACTAAAGCAAATACTATTCTTATTTGCTTGCTTGTTGGTGTTCGAGAGAAACCAACTTGATTCGGGGTAAATTGTTCGAGAGAAAGTTTATCCCCACTAAAGTCTAGCTTAGTCATTGATTTACAGCTATTTACTAACGGTTGCAATCACCCATTTGTCTTCCTTTGCCTATAATCTAATCATATCCCAAGAACCCGTTTCATTATTGTTAAATTCGTGTTATTTGTTGTTGTTGTAGCTGATAGTTAAAACCAAAACCCCTTATTTGAGATTCGTGTCACCCCTAATTTGAATTATGTTTTTACTCATAAATGTCTATTCCTATGATTGACTTGAGCATATTCATATTTTCCTACTGAATCTTAAACACGTACCACTCCCTACGGGATTTGACCCCAATTCATTTAGTTGGGTTATTATACTGGCTGGCGATTGTTGACACTTAGAATTGGATGAAGTGTCGTTGAAACATAATCAGATACCTGTTATTTTGGTACTCATATTACACTCTGCATTTGTTTTCATAATACTGCTCCGAGCCAAGCCACCAGTACTTCTATCGAGCCGGTTATAAATGGATTAAGAGAAAAGGGTGAGCTTATGGTGTTCTGGATCATACACATCTCCCTCTATTTAGTTTTGGCTAGTCTTATGCTTTTGAGACAAGTCTGTATATTTTGGTCCACTTTTGAGACTTGTTCTCTGTTGTAGTAGCTCTGAATGTGTGACCACCAGGTTTTGGGTTAGATCTCTTTTGATTTGTATATAAACTTGCTTTAGTTATTATCTTCTGTTGTTTTCTTTAATGATTTATTTTGTATTCCCTATTATTTATTGTATTTACCATGTATGCATGTTTCTTGTCGTTCAGGGTTATGAGTTGACTTATCTAGGGGTGGGTTATAGTAGGTGTCATCATGATTCGAGTTTTCGAGTCATGACAGTCTTTTTTTATAACAATTTCATAATATGGATTGTCACTATTAAGATCACCAGACTGTATCAACTGCTTTTCATTGGAACATCTTCTTCACTTCCACTATTATCTTCTTTGTTCTCTTAATCTGCATCAAACTTGATATAAGTATAGCAACTACTACAACGTGATTTCATTTGAAATGCCATAGAAATTTTAAGACCTTAAGTATTATAAGTCTTATGATCATATATATTTATGTTAAGACATGTTTATAATCACTATTTTCAATAATGATCTTTATTTTATTCTTAAACAATTGTGTCTATTCAAATTAAATCACATAAATTGAAACATGAGAGTTACTACTTGGTTTTAGGGAAGATTAAGGATCGTACTTATAAGTTATACTCATGTTGATGTATACAAGTATCTAACTATACCAAAGACAAGCTATTAATTAGTTTAACAAATTTAACAAGCTATTTTTCTTACCAGTATCAATATTGGGTTTTGTTCGTGCTCCTCGAAACCTTCACTTATTTCTTGAAATAGATACCCAAAAAAATGTATTACTACTATATACATTATGTTAATAGATAATAAACCATTTAAGATGTTTTTTTCCCTTGAGACTCTTCTTCGTCAATTACATTCGCATTACTATATGGAATACATTATGTTAGTAATGCTAATGTAATCGATGAAGAAGAGTCTCAAGGTAAGAAAGCATCTTAAATAGTTTATTAGCTATTAACATAATGTATTTAGTAGTAAATCATTTCTTTTGGATATCTATTTCAAGAGAAGAAGCAGCTTATGTAACACCTCAAATCTCAAAATGGAGAAAATCCTAGTTTTCAGAAAATTGGTGCCAGTACCAACGGAACCACCCAAGGACCGTGGGTAGAACTAGCTATATCTTTTTTCATTTGCATTCAGTTCAATTCTTTTCAGTTATACTTTAGTACATAGCTATATCTTGTTTCAGATTATATCATCGCTCAGTTATGTTTTGTTCAACTCACATATATTTGTTCAGCTTAGTATCTATATCATGCATGCTCAGTACATTGCAAGTACTGGCGCATACTCTGCACTACATCCTTTTATGATGTAGGTTCAGGTACTCAGCATCCAGATCATGCTTAGATCGATTCTCAGTCTGCATTCAACAACTTTAGTGGTGAGTCCTCATATTTTGAGGACAAAAGACATGCCTTCATTTTAGTCTTTACTTTCAGTTTTCAATTTTGTTAGAGTTAGTTGAGGCATGTCCCAGCAACTCAACTCAAATAGAGGCTTTTCAGACATAGTAATAGATTCAACTTGAGTTGTTAAGTAGTTGTTTCAGTTATCACTAAACTCTTAGTATGTGTTGTATATTCAAATTAGTTGGGGTTTTCCCTACTTTCAGTTATCCACTGTTTTAGCTTTCGCATAGTACTTGTTTTTGTTCAGTAACTTTTATAGTATACTTATGATATGCTAGACACAGGGTTAGCTTGGGGTCACTCGTGGTCCTAGGTCCCGTGTTATGTCAAGGGGGTAGCCTAAGGGTGTGAAAGCTTACCCTTGGATTCAGAAAGAGCGGGACTCTCAACTGAGGTCACGTAGTGGACACTAAATATATCATGCACTCAACAAAAGAAGAGCAAGTGTAGCATCAGCACACAAAATCAACAGTGTAGTGTAAGGATTATCCCAACTCAATATATAAAATATGTACAAGTATTTGAATTAGTAAAACTAGACAACATATATATAAGTACCAAGTCAGTAAACATAGACATGACTCCAATTCATGTCTAACATCATCACAATAACTAAACCAAGTCTATTCATAGAACCAACACAAAAAATAATAATCAACATGTACTAGGCGTGGTACTCTAGTCAATCAATATAGAACTTGTACCAGACGGGTACCCAAACCAACCAATAGATATTCCATACCAAGTGTGATACCCGAGCATATTGATAATTTTATTAAGTGTAGTACATGAGCCAACCGATAAATCACAGTATCACATAATTACAACCACAAGAAGACAATCACAATATAAAGCCATAAGCAATTAAGACAAGTTCATGGTATGAGATTGACAACAAGATAATATTTCATATTCATTCCCTTTTTCTCCCTAATCACGTATTGCACAAACATACTAGAGGAAAAATTAATATGCACATATAACAGATTAGAAGTCACTTCAACCATCACCTATCTTGAATCAAGTCTTGAATGCTTCGCTAAATCTTAGCATTCTCCTTGTTATGAAGCATAGATTGTTTATGGTCTACAAACAATAACACAACAAAAAATTAATTCCTAGTGACCTAATATTCTCGGATTATCTCTTAATCCCAACCCCAGGCCAACCTCATGATCATTCCACCCAATCCAGAGATTTTTCCACCATTAATTCACCTAGATCTACCAATTCTTATGGTTACACTAGAGAATTATGATTATATAATCACGAACAAACATTTTATAACCATGTTTAAGGGTTTCTATATTCCACCATTTTTAATATACAAAACGACCAAAGGGATAGTTACATATGCTTTTTCTATGGGAAAAAAGTCTAAAATATATCCGAACTTTGACTGAAATTGTTGTAACATTCCTAAACTTTGGGTAGAACCTATTACCTCTACACTATTTAATAGTATATTTTAAAGATATATATGTACCCATGTGGACAAGTTACCATTTATAATGATGCAATATTTATGATGTCCAGTGGACACTTATATATCTTTAAAATACACTATTAAATAGTGTAGGGGTAATAGGTCCTGCCCAAAGTTTGAGATTGTTACAACAATTTCGGTAAAAGTTTAGATATATTTTGAATCCTTTTCCCTTTTTCTATTTTTGGTTTTGATTAAGTGATAGAATGTTAAATGTGTTTTTGCTCTCATATATTCATTAAATGAATCATTTCTCACTTGATGTCATAAGTATGCTTTTACTAAGTTAACATTTGTCCTCTTCTCTCGATGATTTTGAACTTTGTAATACCTAAAGGAATAATTCATATCTAAAGATTATTACTTTTCCACCAAACAATTCATCGACAACCTTTTTAATTTTGTTGCTTCACTATATATGTTTGATCTCTGTAACACCTCGAAACTTGATAAGTTGAGTTGAAAAGAAAATGTTGCAAATTGTTTGTTGGTGCCAGTTTGTACGGACCTACCCATGGACCATACAAGGACCTACATGTAACATTCCAAAAATTAGTAGGCTAAACTAAGGCTTGACGTGAGGGTTAGAGTCATAAATAACTCCCGGTACTCAATATAATTTTTTTTGGGTTAAAACATCAAGGTACGACCCCCTCCAAGGACCATCCATGGGTCCTTGAGGAGGACCTTTCAAAAGGTGACAAAAATGGTGCCAGGGCAGTCCACCCACAAGGGGGAACCACGGCCAGTAGGTAGACCCATCCCTCGTGGGTAAGGGCCGTTGGTCAAGTCCCTAAAAACCATGCCTCAGAACCCCTACCACGGCTTGCTAGCACTGGCCATGGGCCCTCCCACGGTCCGTTAGTGGTGGGCGTGGATGGGGCCTGGGAACTGCCATTTGGCAGTTATACTTAGGGGTGTTGTGGGGTTTTCCTTTTTTATTAAATGTTAAGTGACATTGTTTTACACTAAATTGAACTAACTATAAAAGGTTTTTAAGTCCCTAAACTAACTCATCAAAATCATAATTTCTAAATCCCCAATCAAAATCCGGGGGGGGGGGGGG
>JAJOOR010038204.1:0-10360 GCA_036250505.1 Solanum acaule | reverse complement strand
TTGGATGGAAGAAATATTCGCATCAGTTATGCCCACAAAGGATGACGTTGAGAGGTTTCAACTCTCATCTTTCCTTGTAAGTTTCTAGATTCTCCACTCATTGTCATGTCTTATTGCTTATTCCCACACTACTGTTGATCTTTGAGTTTGATATATGCTCTCTTATGCCTCTTCACTGCAATATTGATTACCTCCAACTAAGAATTCTTAAATGACTCGACAATAGGTAAGGTTTCATCTTCTGACTTAGGTGTGTGCAAGAACTAGCGATTTTCAGCCATGAAAGTTGTATTGAAGATTGTCTTGATTCGGGAATTTAGTCGAGGGAGAAACATCCACCAACCAAAAAGGTCTTATACCATGATTCATCGACTCTGCATCACTCATCACTTGTCAGGCAAGTGATTACAGCAAGCTGGCATGACGTTCTGGTGATAGTTAGCTAGTCGTCCAACAGGTCTGGATCAAACTTTAATTGGTCCATTTTCTTTTTTCCCTTGTACCTATAGGCGATTTCCCGTTGCCTGTAATAGCGAGGATCGTTGTTCAATTTTTACAGCTGTTAGAAGGAATAGAAGGAAATTTTTAATTACAATAGCTTTGAACTTTTTGAGGGAGGAAACTCCAGTAAGTTGAACAAGGAATTGAGTTTGCACTTACATTATGCTATTAGCATGGATGATACAGATTGTCATAAAACCTTGTACATACTTTCTATACCCAAGTTTGTTTTAGTACAACAACAACTAGGTCACAGTCTCAAATAAGTTAAAGTTAACTATACGAATCCTCACCGCTTGTGTGAGCTTACTCACATTCCCGGTCCCAAATCAGATAAAAAGAAGAAGGTTGTGGTAGGATTGAACTAACATAGATCTAGCCAATTCATAATGAATCAACACAATACCAAACAACTTGGTTTTATAAGGAAATCTTTTAACTGATCAAAGAAAGTACAACAACAACATACCCATTGTAATCCCACAAGTGAGCTCTGAGGAGGGTAGAGTGTATGCAGACCTTACCCTACCTTGGGAAATAGAGAAACTGTTTCTGATAAGACCCTCAACTTAAGGGAAAAATAGTCCAAAGCAGTCCAAAGTACAAGAAGTAGCAGATAGTAAAAACAACAACAAATAGTAATAGGGCAGTAACTGCAACAAAATAATATGATAGTCGAAGTATAAGAAATAACAAATAATAACATAAATCGGAGGACACAAAACTAAATGAGCAATACTACAACTACTAGTATGGACATAAAACAAGACAATCCGCTCCCACCTTACATGCATCTCGACTAATTCCATGGGGCAACTGCTACCTCCCACCAACAAAGCTACCGGATAACTCTGTGATCTATTGATACTTGACATGATTGCTAATGTTACGACGAATTTAAGACGTAATGATCCAAGACAAATATCAAAACTGTTTCATAATAAACCTTTCTATGAACATAGGAATCTATGAACTAAGTCTTTTGTCATAAAACAGTCTAATGTAGGTCATCTAGATCATCCAATTGAACATATGCAAATAACTGAGAAATGTAAACAAGATCATTAAGAGAGAAATACAAACAATAATCTCACTGATAAGTGATAGCGATAAAAAGTTTCAGATACTGAACTTTTTAAGATCAAAGAAATACATTTCTGGTGAAAAGCTACTATATCTTGTGATATGCGCAATAAAAGAATCCAACTCCATTCGAGAAGCACCCCCTTTTTCTGTGGAACGCCTTACAGCTTCTCTCAATTCTTCTGCTCTTTTCCTAATTGCATCACCTTCTTCAGATGTCATCAACTTCCTCACGACATTCTCAATAGTGGATGCACTTACTAGCTCCTCACGTTTCTCCCACTCCCTCATAAACAGGCCTATTTTCAATATTTCCGTCACCAAGAAACCATTTCTTGGTTGATCAGAGTGCATAGGCCAAGCAGCTATAGGCACCCCCATAGTAATGCTCTCTATGCAAGAATTACATCCGCAATGACTCATGAACCCGCCTGTGGACGAATGAGCCAAGATTTCGGGTTGTGGCCCCCATGCTCTCACCAGTAACCCGACCCCTTTTACTCTTTCCTCAAATCCTTCAGGAAACACATGTTTTCTAGCTTCCCCGGTAAAGATATCTACTATATCGGCTTCTCTCAACACCCATATGAACTTCTGTTTGCTTTGTTCTAATCCCATCGCGAGCTCCATGACTTCTCTATCGGAAAATGTAGTTGATGTTCCAAATGATATATAAAGAACTGATCTCGGAGGTTGTTTGTTCAGCCATTCTAAACATATATTGTTCCTATTCGAGATATGATTGAGTTTAGTAGGCAGAATTGGTTCAATTGCCCATTGTTGTTTACTTTCTACTTGTGCCAGCAAATCAAGAAACTCGCCTTCAATTACTTTACTTGTATTACGGATATCACCTGTTCTAATATCCATATATGGACTCTGAAGAGCTATGAAGTTCATGACTTCATCAGGCATCGCTCCTTCAAGGGACGGTAGCTTTTTAAGCAATTCTTCTCCAAGTTGGACAGACATTCCACTAAATAAGCATGAAGAACAGTACAAAGTGAGGCTGAAATGCAATTAAATATATAGGATTCAGCATTTAGCAAGGAAGAAACATCCTGAACACTATATGCCATTAATAAGTCATGAACAACAATGAGTCGTCTTGATTTCGAGGAGATATCACGTAAAAAGGAAGCAATGGGCTCGCGAAGAAGCAAAGTTACATCCCATAATGGCTGATGATGTAATGGGAATTTGCTCAAGGCATTAAAGTCGGGTGGAGGTGAGGCAAATTCAGGAGTTGGAATGTCATGGAAGTGGATTTTGGCTATGTCTGAAGGATTTAAGGCGTTGGCTCGAACCCGAGCTTGTTGGTTATGTGTGGCTGAGCCAACATAATAGACAGGAAGATCATATGATGAGGAGAGTAAACAGGCTAGTTGAAGAAGTTAATTGAGATGGCCTTGAATTGGAAATGGAACCATGACTATCACTACTTCACGATCCATAAAAAAGTCGTTACCTTTGTCCAAGTTATAGAAGATTCAATCCAACTCACTACTGCTTTTGAGTTACTTGAATCATGTGTGAGCGTGTGAGTGTGTATGTATATATGTAAGAAGAGGATAGAATAGCCAGTTTAAACCTTTGAAAATGTGTGAAGGTTAGAGGAGGATAGGCTTCATTAAACACGTTTGGATTATTGAATCTGGTTATTTACCTTTCAACTTTTTAAAAGACATAAGGACCACAAAGTTCATGGTGATGGAAGAGAAGTGTGGGGTCAGAAGTATTGTATCAGAGTTTTGGAGTCATGCATGAATTATTGAATCTTAATTATGTACCTAGGCCTTTTCTCATAAAATGCTGTTGTTCACATTCCTCAATTGTCTGCATTTGTTATATTTTGTTGTTTCTTTATAACCTACAACATGGTACTATTTTATGATAAAAGATTTTGTTTGTAGATTCACATTCCTCAGTTGTTTGCAATGGACTCGCGAAGAAGCATGCAAGCATTCCAGATGACCGGGATTTTGCCTGAGGTAAAATCAGGACTAATTGGGAGGTCATAAAATTTGATCTTGGTAATGTTCAAAGGATTTAAGACGTTGGCTCGAGCCCTAGCTTGACAATTGTAAGTCTTTTGGAGTTTGGACAGGGCTCGAGCCAACGCCTTAAATGACCTTAAGCTTGAAGTTTGAATAATCACTACAACTACTTCATGATCTTGTTTCAAATTGCCACTGATTAGTTCATTCATTTATTCATTGTTTTCTTTCTTTCTTAAATCGTCTTTGTGTGAAGAAATTCACTTGATATGTATATATACTTTATTTAGAACCTAATAAACCGTTTATTAAAATTCAACTCATTAACTCAAAATTCTGAATCCGATTCTCTGCTGGCTTAGTAGAATGAGATGTTGTTGACTGTAATTGGAGACGATGTACATAGGACAAGTTGGAAATCATGTTGAGGATGTCCTTTTCTTGAATAGGTAAAAACATGAATTTGATCATAAAATATACAGTCCATGAATCTATTTAATTAGTTCAACCCAGTTGCTCTCATAAACTAATTAATTTATATGAATCCATTTGCATAATCAATCATTGATATAAAATAATTATCCAAAACTTGTGAAACTTCTTATCCAACTTATGGGACCATACCTCTGAGTATGACGACACATGGAAAGATCTTGACCGCTGATTTTAGACGAGTTTACGATATATAAATGACAATACAAAATTACACAATCAGATCATCTAAAAGATACTAACTACACGTAAGCGCCTATAACAATTGAGATTAGTTATTTGAAACATGCACTACTAAATATATAAAAATTAAGGCCCTTGTGGCACAATGACAACCATTGAATGGAGATGATACATACATTGATCCTATGTTGCTCGAACTTTGCAAAAATGTCGTCACACCTATGTCAGATCCTTATGCACTAATTTTAGAAGATCTGACACGTTTTCAGTCGACATTTTTGAAGAATCCAACCAACATAGTTGATTGATCTAGGATTGATCAAATTTGCCTTGTTATGTGAGAAATGAATGAATCCAACTCCATATTCTTAATGCCACTTTCTGCTACTGATTTCTTAAGAGCTCCACTCAAATCCATTGCTCTGTTCCTCATTTCTTCTCCTTCTTTTGACACCATTAAGTTTTCAATTGCTGCTTGCACCATGCCACATGTCACCACCTCGTGCCTACGTGTCCACTCCTTAACGACTAAGCCAACTTTCAAAATCTTCGTGACCAATACGGTGTTTCGGGGTTGATCCGAATGCATTGGCCACGCGGCTATTGGCACCCCCATGGAAATGCTCTCCATGCACGAATTCCATCCACAATGACTCATGAAACCACCAACAGAAGAATGTGCCAGGATTTCCAACTGGGGTGCCCAGTCTCTCAACACAATCCCCTTAACTTTAACTCTCTCCTCGAACCCTTTTGGCAATTCTATCTTTCTTGATTGATGATCCTTCGCGAAAACATTCCCTTTATCCGCGTCCCTCAGCACCCAAACGAACTTCACCTCACTCCTCTCCAATCCAATTGCTATCTCCTTGATTTGTTCATCAGAAAATGAAGTCGTGGTCCCAAATGACACGAATATAACTGAGTTTGGCTCGTGTTCATTGAGCCAAATTAGACATTTATGTTGCTTGTGACAACTTTTGGTTCCATATTGTTGTACTAAAACAGGATTGAATGGTCCAAGGGCCCATTGCTTCTTGTTATTACTTATTTGTTCCTTTGACAACAAATCAAGAAAAGGACCTTCTATAACTCTACATGTGTTGTAAATCCTCCCTGAATTGAACTTCATATAATCATGTTGTAATTTAATGAATTTCTCAAATTCAGGACTAAAACAATCTTCAAGTGATGGAACATCTTTTAGAAAATTTGCATCAATATCAAAAGGCCTTCCCATATTCTCCCATATGAACAAGAACAATGTGAATGCTGAGACACTATGGAAAGCATAAGCCTCAGCATTAGGCAAGCAGACAAAATCTTGAACTACATATCCCATTAATGAGTCATGGATGATGACAATCCTCTTTGCTTTAGACGAGAGGGCGGTTAGGAGTTTGGACAAAGGCTTACGTAGATGAGAAGATGACTCGAACGAGGGTTGGAGATGGCTTGGGAATTTGATCGTGGAATTCGGGTTGGGAGGAGGGGAGTTGAAGAATGGTGTTGAGAGTTCATGAAAATGGATGTTGTTGTTGTTGATGAATGAATATGGATCATGAACTCTTGATTTAGCTTGACTAGTGTGTGTCATGGTTGTAACATAATGGACTTGTATGTTGTGTGATGCAATGAGTTTACATAGTTGTAGAAGTTGATTTAGATGGCCTTGTGCTGGAAAAGGGACAACAACTACTATGATTTCTTGATTTTCTTGGCTATGGAAATGGAGAATATTGGAGGCCATTATAGAGAACTATACTGTATGAAATGTTTTATTTCAAAACTATAGTGTGAGCTTTACATTTATATATATAGGAAGTTTTTTTTTTTTTTTTTTTAGGTTCAATGTTTTGTCTAGCCACTTGTCCCAACTCACCCATCCGTCAGGGGATATCCGATATAATTGGAACGATACGGGGAAAATTATATGATCCCAGTGCAAAGATAACACACTAATTGAGAAATGGTCCCAACTCGTCTCTTTTTGTTGTGTATTTGGGAGACTAGTTGTTGTTGAGGGGTCTCTGATTGTTCTATTTTATGTGGTACTATTTCTTTACTTGTCAATTAAAAAAAATGATGCTGTTTTATATGTGGTGACAATATAACTTTAAAAACTTTTGTTTTACCCTTGACGACATTCTTTTTTAGCCACTTAGATATATTGTGGTAAGACTACGAGTTTTATAATAGTTTCTTTCTTTGACCCATACCGAGTCAAATTTCGTAGCATAAATTGATATTTCACTGATTTTCAAATTTTTTATCAAAGTTTAATCATCTGGTATTCAAAATTCACTAGTCTGACTAATTCAGAATTATGTCATGTAAGATCCATTTTAGATGGAAGAGTTTCCTACTAGGAATTTTCATTCCTAAGACATGAATCGAAATTTCTAATAAAGGACGGATGGATCCATCAATTTAATTAATTGACAAAAATTTACGAACAAGACATATATTATAAGTATTTATTAATTTGATATAAACATCAGCCGCAAATAATTTTCTTTTAATCCACTGCCAGACGCTATTGGAACAGGGATAAATAAATTTGTTAGTTTTATGCAATGAACTATTACATTAAATTATACCATGTGATTTGACAGCTGTAATTGATGAATGAAATATTAGCAAATTCACACAAAAAAATCTAGTATTATGATGCAAAGATTTTAATGTAGGACATGTTATTAATTAGTTTGTCACATGCTTCAATCTTATCTATTTGTGATATTAATAATTGATATGAACTGGATTTTAAATGTTAGTTTGACAATGTGTGTAATATATTAATTAGAGGTTTGATTTGAAGTCTAAATTTCGATAAAATTTAGTATTTATATTTATATGTAACATATACTTTAGTATGTTTTTTGATTTTTTAAAAATAAATTTCTGATTGAGCCATTGACAGAGTCTAAGCTCAAAACAAGCTTCTCAACCTATTTGCAACAATTCATGCGGGTCTATAACGATTGTTATGAATTTACGTATATTTAATAGCTTTTATATGTTATTTTGTATATTTCAATTTTTGAAAAATAATAATTATAAATATTTAATTGTGAACTTATTTACTATTATAATCTAAAATTAAAGTTATTATAGAAAACTCTTTCAACTTTAAATTCTGAATCCATCTTTACGAAGAGGTGAACATGTTCTCTTTGTTTCACCAACATATTCTTATCTTACATTAGTGGTGCAAAATCAATAGACATGATCTCAATTGGTTTCCAATTAATACAACTAAAATTTCAATTTGTTTTTCCCCACATGATTGACAATTTATTTTTATTTTTGCAAATTGCAATTAGAAAAAAAATAAAAAATAAAAAAATTATTATTATGTAGGGTAAGGACCAATAGTTCTTATAATAACACTATGGTCGACAATAGCTAGATGATAATATTGCTGATTAATTTGATATATATCTTAACCTACAATTGTTATTTTTTTTTTTATAAAATATAATTAAGCATGATATTTATTTTTATAATATGTGACATGTTTTACATCGACGGTTAATTTACCGCAATCCTCCTCAGTAACACCTTCAATCATCCAACCCGATAATATTCATGAGTCGCTAGACGGTTAATGCATGGGTGGCTCCCACGATTCTTGTAACAAGCATCAATTGTTATTTGTATTATGAAGATTCATCACAAAATAACAAATTTTACGCTAATCATCAACTAATTAAAATAGTAAGTTTTCATTATCTGACTGACAACTTACTTGAATATATCCCTTTATATAATTCGAGATTCACAATATGAGCAAGCTCACGTTTATGAAAATACAAGGAGGTGTGTGGGGCGGGGGTGGGGGGTGGGAGGGGGGAAGAGGGAATTATATACATCCTACCATATGTTTCACTAATAAAAGCATAAAAGTAAAAATTGGGACCATAATTAAGGAAGTATTTAAATATACGGAGGCATTTATTATTATATTACCTATTAGAAATTGACCTTGTAAACTTGTTTTAGATTTTTAATTTTACATTTAAATTTTATGAACGATCTACGGTTCTTCTATACTTATTTAGAAGGTAACTATTACCGTTATGATATACATGTCACATATTAATGTTATGTGACTCTCTCTTCTCTTAGCAAAGACAGGTTCAAATCAAATATTGATTTGCATATTATATTGTAGACGTCAACTCGTTCTTAACAAATAGAATAATAAGCGTAAATCTAAAGTAAGGAAGAAAAAATGAGTTATTCTATAATGCCAAATATGTTAAAGTAAAATTTATTTATCGGATTAATATTTGAATCTAATAAGGGGCGACTCAACATCTTTGAAAAAAAAGCAGTTGTCTTAGGCCCCAAAATTTGAGGGGCCTCATTTAAAAAAAAATATATAATAGGTTATAAGTGTTTTATTTTAAAAAATATAGAGTATTACTTATAGAAAATAAAATAGTTTCATAAAAGAGCAAAGAAGTAATAGAAGTTCGACAAATTATGAATACTATGTCTCAAGAAAAGTTAAATAATTAGCTATAATAAACTTCATAAAAAATATATATTTGAATTTAAGGCCTCCATTCGAATTTGGCTTAAGGTCACCAATTTATTAGAGCCGCCCCTGGAATCTAAAATTAAAAGATATAGTGGTCCAAACCGTTAATTTTCGTCACGTGTCTATTTTCCTATAAAGATTTCTATTAAAAAAATTGACCCTACCCTATTTATCTCACTTCAACATATCCAATTATGAGTTTAGTTGAAAGAGTTCAAACAAAAAAAAGTTAGTGAATTTTTATGACACAAACTTAAATTAGTTGATTAGTGAATTTTGGATACTGAATAATTAGAATTTTTTAAAAAAGATTTTTAGATTTGTTGGGTTGATTAATAATTGGTATTAGAATAAATAGTTCGATGAGATGAGTATGGAGATGATATAGTGATGACGTAAAGTCCAACCTACTATCTTTGTCTATTTACAGGCTGGTTTTACTATTTTTACTTGTATTTTGAAGATACATGCACAAAAAGAAGTACGTGAGTTTGATGACCATGAATATTCGAATGATATGGGTGGTACATATAGAGTTTGGTTAGAGTATTTAGTTTAAAAGAAAAATTATTAAGTGTTCAAATAAAGTCTTACATTAGTTATTGAAAAAAGAAAAAACTATATATAATAGTTTGAGGCTTTTCACCAAAAAAATTTACACGCTAGATAAAAAAGCAAACAATAACATAATATATTAAGAATACAAGACAAACTTAGCTAACAAAGTGATAAATACATTTTCATTTTTAATTAGAGATTTTGAATTTCGAAGTCATGAAAATGAAATCTCATTCACACTAGTTGTGTGGTGTGCTAAAAATATAAACATCGAACACCGTATCAAAATTAGAAAACAAAAAACAGTACAAACAAGAATTATATTCGCCACTTAAAGTTGTTCCGCATATGGGGGTTGGCTAATATTGCAATCAAATTAAATATATTGAAAGGTAAATTAAAATTGCCAAACCAATCAAAATTGTTGCAAGATGGATAGATTTTCTTTTATTTTTAACTAAAAGTTTCAAACTTGAATTGAGCAAAAAAAATTCTAATAGAAGAATATTTCCTCCTTAAATAAATACAAAATAAATCAAAATTAATCGAAACTTATATAATATCAAGCATCGAATAAAAAATATTAAATAATCAAGATTGTAGAACTAATATGCTTTTCTGCCGACAACATTTATATGGATTGGCACATGTCAAAAAGAATTTGAGGTAGGGATTGGCAATGGCGGAACCAAAATTTTCAATAAGGAGGTTCGAAATATGAAAAAATAGACAGATAAAGTTGTCAAAGGGGGTTCGACGTCTACTATATATATACCTAAATTTTTTTTTAACCATGTATAAATAATATAATTTTTCACCGAAGGGGGTTCAGATGAACCCCTCATTGTAAGGTGGCTCCGCCACTGGGGGTGGGGTGGGGAGGGAGGTGGGGGCGGGGGGGTGGTGGTTTCAAAGCATTCATATTGTTTCCTCTCTTTATCTATTTATGGCAGGCTGAATAAATGTATGCTTGCTCAAATTTGTTAGGTTACTACTT
>JAJOOR010038191.1:0-10643 GCA_036250505.1 Solanum acaule | reverse complement strand
CCCCCCCCCCCCCCCCCCCCTCTTGTTTTTAAATTCATTGACAGCCTGACTCAATACTTGAAGATACATGATAGAATCTTCATCTTGTTTCTTGCACTTCTCACAGAGAAAGCTAGTGAATCTTCTACAAGGGGTAGCTCCCTGGTCTTGTCCAGCACCAACACCAGCACCAGCATCAATACCACGACTATCACCCCTATAAAAAACAACTAATTCATTAACAACTCTGTCTCTTTTGATGGTTCTTGCTCCAGCCAATTCCATTTTAACTCTATCTACAACATGATCAAATAAGGTTTCAACCAACCCTAGAGTACTTAGATATGTCATTTGCAATTCCTTTTCTGTTGGGACAAGCCATAGATGCACAACATAAAATTATAAAAATGAGTCATCCGTAAGAATATTTGGGTCAGATGTTGCCACATATGTGTCATATGTCACTATAAATGGGTGATATGTTGACATATATGGCATTTTTAGCAACATTTGTGTCACATGTTACAACAGAGGGATCATCTGTAGCAACATATGAGTCATCTGTAGCAACATTTGGGTCACATGTTGTTATATATATGGGTGTAATATAATAATAACTTACTGCATCATGAGGAGGGTTGTAAAGATTTGGAATATTTCTGACAGTTTTTTTCTTTTTGATCTCAACCATCTCAATATCCTTGGAGATGAGATCTCTTCTTCTTCATTTACTTGATGGGTCAAATGAGGAATGGCTTCAAATGCCCAAGCCTATAAAAAAGAAAAACATGTCACAAATCAAATGTTGAATTATTCAATATAATATAAAAAGATTAAGAACATTTATGTTTACCATGAAAGCCCATAGAAAGCAAAATAAGTTATTGGTCTTTGGTCCTAAAGGTTTCAACAAGTATTTGATAGTTAATTCAAAGATCTCATGACCCCAAGGATAGTTGTTGAACGCCTCAATATCCTGAGATAAATTCACCCATTTAAGGGATATGTTGTTGTTGAGATCTTTGGCCAAAAGTACATTATGTACAAACCAAAGAAAGCACAATGACTCATTGTGCTTCCTTGATGTATCCTCGATATTCAACAAGTATATTAAATTGAGATTTTTGAAGCTTGTGCCAACAAAGGACCCCAAGTCCTGCTCCTCAGTTGACTGTCTTGTTTCTTCTTTTCCTCCTTTCTTTCGTCTCTGTGGTTCCTTTTTTACTATGAATTCAGGGATTGGCTCAGAAGGAGGATGGCATTTTAACCCTGAAACTATGACAAACTCTCTTCTGCCAAAGAAGAGTGGCATGCACAATAATTAATCAAAACCTCATCCTTCTTTTCAGAAGTTCATAGACTATGGTCAATTGGAAAAGTGCATTATTTTTCTCTGGCAAATCAAGAAAATGACCAAAACAACTATTCCTAAAAAAATCTTCCAAACCATTCTTCTTGAGGGTGATCCTGAAGGTGTCGAAAGGTTTTCCCATGGCTGACCTCATAATGCTATCACCGGTAGCATTAGACTGCAAATGCACAGGAAAAGTGTGTGCATTGATAGTTTTGATCCCATCATTCTCAACTTCATTTTTTTCTTGTTCTTCTTCCTTAACTTCTTTTTGTTTTCCTTTGTCTTCATCAACTTCATTTATTTTTTCTTTTTCCTCCTCAACTACTTCTTTATTTTTTCCTTCTTCTTCCTCAAATTCTTTTTGTTTTCCTTTATCTTCCTCAACTTCTTTTTTATTTCCCTCTTCTTCCTCAACTTCTTCTACTCTTTCTCCATCATCATCTACTTCATTTTTTTATTTTTCTCTTTCTTCATATTATTTTTGAGAAAATTTTGCTTCCACATGAGAAGAAGAAACTGCTTCAGATGCTAGTTCTTCTAAAAGAGTGGTAGTCGAATTTTCGTTCTTCTTCCTACAAGTTCTAGTCTTAGGCCTATTCTGGATCTTTGTGTCAGTTATTTCTTTTGTTAATACAATTTTTCTTTTGACATGAGTCATTTTATTTGTATCTACAACCACAAAAATCAAATATATCTTAACAAAAATAACAACAACCAAACACAACAACAAATACGATTCAATACCACACATGAACCAACAACAAACCACAAAACCCTCCCTAAACCCTAACCAACAAACTACAAATTAAGGTTTTTAAAATTAGATAATATTTCAAAAGGAATAACTATCCAATCATCCTACAAACAAATAAGTGATAAAACCACTAAAAACGTCCTGATTTAATACCAGTAAGTATTTCTCAAAACCCCTAATTAAATTTTACCTGACAAGATATCAACGATAAACTAGAAATTATGAGGGCAATGACGCCTTGTTGTAGAAGAGGTTCGCAACAGATTACCACTGATGTTGTAGAAAATATCGCAACAACAACCTTGATCTGTGAATGAATAATGGAATGAGAGAAAGGAAGGAAATAAGAGAAAAGAAAACGGAAATTAGTAAAATTAAATTAAATTTGGAATATCAAACGACATTTTATAGAGGAGAGGAGAGAGGAAAAAGTGAAGGGACGATTGTTTTAAACCTTTTCAATTTCGTTTTTGAATTTTGACAATTCAAAGTGTAACATATGTTGCCACATATACCCTTTCTGTTGGGGCACATACATATAATTCTGTGTTGTTTTTTACAACAGAGGTTATATATGTTGCCACAGACACCACATTTCTTCTTTTCCATCATAATTGACATTTGTTCCAACAAAATTAAAATATTATTAATAATTATTAATATTAATATTATCAGCAAAAATGAACAGTTGATGACAATATAATATTGCCACATATCTCATTTCTGTGACATATGTTACCACATATCTTCTTTCTGTGACATATGTTACCACATGTATCCTTTCTGTTGGGGCACAAACAGATAATTTTGTGGTGTTTTTTACAACAGAGGTTATACATGTTGCCAAAGACACCACATTTCTTCCTTTCCATCATAATTAACATTTGTTCCAACAAAATAATAATAATAATAATAATAATCATTAATATTAATATTATCAGCAAAAATGAACACTTCACCAATTAATTTATACAACTTATCAACAAAAAGGTAATTCACAATGGTATACATAACCATCAATCTAATCAATGGTGGTAACCACAACATTTTCATCGAACTTTGCTTTTGTAGGTCTAGGCCTCTGTGAGTCTTCATTGTTACTAACATAGCCACTCCGAGCCTTTAAAATCCCATAATTCCATAGGAGTGAAGCATATCTCAGGCGAAGGGGTTGAGAAATAATTCCATCATATGGTATTTGTAGTCCATCACTCAAAAACTCAGCGTATGCAGCTACAATAACTCCACAATCACTACATGGTATATCATCAATTAGAAAATATAATAAACCTAATATTAACATCACATATCGATAGTGGTAAGACTAAAAAAATAATGTGATACTACTTGCAGACTATTGCTTGCTTGTTGGGAAATACTAGTAACATGTATGACTTCGAATGAGTGAGATTTTTTCTTGCCCTGGTAAGATTAAAGAACTGACCAGTTGGTTCGGTCTTTTTGCTCATAAAATCCGTTGGATTCAAGGTACTTTGGCAACATTGTAGACAACTTTTGAATATCGGCGCACAATTTTCTGTTAGTCCTAGATGAGGACATCGAATCATACACCTTTATGCGTCGTTCCTTCAATACAACGACTGCCAACACCCAATGAAACTCCCCATTACAATTTACAGGGACATAAACCTCATCTGTGAGGTGCCAAGGCAGTCCATCAGGTATACCAAACCCTTTGATACTGCCAACAATTTTATTCTCTATTCAGGAACAATACTGACATTGTCAATATATATTTTGAAAAAACAATTAGTAGTGGTATATCGATATTTAGAATGACTCTGTTGCTTCGACTTCTTCCACAAATAGTATAAAATGACATCCACATACTGCACAGATGCATCAACAAGTGTATTTTTGTATCAATTTATTTGTATGTATTCATGTCTTAATCAAAAGATAAAAGTGGGCATGAATTTACCTCATCAGTCCAGCACTTATTGGGTTGAGACATTACGTAGAACCAGTCCTTCTTATTCGAAAATGCAAATACAAAATCAAGTTGTTTGAACTCAAGATCCGAGCAATTAGCTAAGTAGTGATCGTCCTTGTCTCTTCTGCAATTTTGTAATTATTATAAATAAATATTTAGTGGACAACAAGAAGAAATTCTAATAATAGTTGAACGACTTTACTTTTTTGCATGATGCTTGTAAAGACCCTCGTTTATCCATTGCGAGAAGGATGACATTAGTTCAGTTGGACCCTCGCCGTCAATGTTAAAACCTTCATATGGATATTGTTGTTTCACATCACAACTGACGACTTCGACTTTCTTCTCTTTCTCTTTCACTTTCTTCTTCTCATTCTCCTTCTCCTTCTCTTGCTCCTTCTCCTTCTCCTTTTCCTTCTCCTTGCCTTTTGGGTTTGACTGTGATACTGGAGCAGTAGTCATTGATTTTTTTCTTTCACTAATTATAGATAGTGATTGAGAAATAGATTTTTTCAACCTACTACACTTTAAAGGCTGTGAAATCTTCTTGGATGTATGGACATCAATATAATAAGTAATTTTCTTAAAAATATCAGTGAGTTCTTAAACACGAGTAATAAAATAATCATGTTGCTGCTCACATTCTTCACATAGACAAAAATAACATTTCATTTTAGAAGAGGAAGCAACACCAATAAAAGATTGAGTTGTTGTCATGGATGATGCTTCTTGTATCATTCATCTACAAGGTAAATAAAAAAAGGTTGAGAGTTTAGAATTGATTATAAAATAATAATTGATAGCAATTTATACTTATGTTGACACAAATGGATATTATGTTGCCACATATGTACCTTCTGTTGCCACATATGAATCTTCATATGCCATAGATTAATCTTTTGTTACTACAGATGACCATTTTTGTCATGACCCAAGCTACACCCTGGATGTGGCCGGCACTCGAAGACCATTGTTGGTCCCCAAACGAATCTTCATCCTGGCTGACTACAAGCGGAAAACTAATTCAAGCATACAAAGCTTAAAAACTGAAATAAAAGTTCACAAAACTTAAATTCAAACTTTAACTCAAATGAAAACTCTGAATAATAAAATATATTCAACTCGCCCCAAAATTGACAACTTAAGTCTTTGAAACATTTAATAAAATGAATAATACAGACTTCTCAACTATACTGACTATCGAAGCCTCTAACTGTTAAAGATGAAAGTAGGGATAAGACCCACGACATCCTAACAACTGATATAACTGAAAGGTAAATGAAATCCTCCGGAAGCAAGGAGGCTCACCATAGCTAACTCAAACTCTCGGATGTATCAACAAAGCTCCTGTTGATGATCCTGAATACATATGTCTGCATCATGAGAAAATGCAGGCCAAAGACTCAGTACGTGGAATGTACGAGCATGTAAGGGGATTTCTAAAGTATAACATAAGCTTGAAACTTGATAAAAATGAAACATACTTACCTCCTCTCAAACTTACTCAACTCAAGGAATACTCAATGATACTCAAAACTACTCAACTTACTCAACTCAGAAGTACTCAAGGATAAGATACTAAACTAAGATACTAGATACTCAACTCAAAGATATGATACTCGACTTGAAATACTCAACTTATGATAATCAAGGATAATGCAATAGTAAAAGATGCAATATATGGAAAGCTTTATAAAACAGTAAAAACAAATTAGTTCGTTAAAGAAAATGCAATAACAAGCTCAACTTTACTCATATAATAAAGTAAAATAATTTATGTGGGAGTTTATCTAACCGACAACCATCACTTAAGAGCTATAGTATGATACAACACTTTACCTCACGCTGCCAAGGACCATCTTATACCTTGCCATCAACATAGGACCTGAACTACTAAGTGGATCCACTAGTTTATTGTGAAAAGGGTTCACCTAAAAAGTATGACCCTTTTCTACCCATGGTGGCTACATGGTTCTATGGAGACGTGAGTTATCTGAACTCATGCTCGCCCCCAATTCGATGCTCAATACTACTCCCAAAATATACTAGCTCTAATTTTTTTAAAACAACTTCTCTGATTTGAGATAATTACTCAAACTTAGCTTAAAAGCTCTCTTGGAATCAATGTTCCCTTTTGCTGTTCAAAACTCTTTT
Organism: Solanum acaule; assembly: GCA_036250505.1. Taxonomy (NCBI): domain Eukaryota; kingdom Viridiplantae; phylum Streptophyta; class Magnoliopsida; order Solanales; family Solanaceae; genus Solanum; species Solanum acaule. The sequence goes on along the minus strand of JAJOOR010038191.1, from coordinate 4,448 downwards.
GGAAATCTCAGTTTTGTCTCATCTTAAATGTGAAAACATTTACTCTTGGAATACTTAGTTCCCATGTATCATTTTAAAGAAAATGAACTTTGCTCTTACTCTTTACTCAACTTCAAAACTTAAGTCTTAAAACAAAGTTTAAACATTTGTAAAAGACTTCTTAAAATATGGTTCATGCCGAATTTTGGATATGAACGACTCAATGCAAGATTTTCAATAACCATATATAGAACTCAAATACTTGAAATTTAAGAACTTCAATAATATTACTCACTTCAAGAATGCTCAACTCAGAGGGTTCATGCGGAATTTATGAGCATGAACTACTCAACTCAAGGACTCAAATATACTTCTCATCTCAAGATTATTAGACTTATAATGTTCATGCGAAATTATGGGTATGAACAACTCAACTTATGGACTTCATGGGTAATAGGTAATAATCCTATGATTAGGATTATAATCTCAAATAGGTTAGAAACTCAAAACTTAAGACTTAGGACATTGAGATATTACTCCTCTCATAGATACTCAACTTATGGAGTTCATGTGGAATTTATGGGCATGAACGACTTGACTCGAAGGTCAAAATATCAATATGAAACTCGCGTATACGACTCTTCTCATTCTCTTACTTCCTCAAAACTTAGTTCAAATCAATAGTTGATCCCAAAGGATTCACAATTAAACTCAAAGACTTTCTTGAACTCTACTCTTAACTCTCTCTTGAATGTGAATTATGAATTCAAGAGTTATGTTTCATGATGTGAAGGATCTAGGTGATACTGTGCACTCATGAATACATTATCATTACTCTCATTCTCACTTACTTGAGTCTTGAAACAAGTTACTAGAAGTTGTAGAAGACTCCTCAAAGAACTCAAAGGGACTTTCTTAGAATGTTCGAAAGAATTTTCAAAACTTAACTCTTAATTCTACCTTGAATTTGAATTATGAATTCAAGGTTATGATCATGTTAGGAATGAATTTAGGTGTTTAGAAGTAGCTTAGAGTAGTTAGAATCGAAAAGGAGTGAAGGTGCACTTTAAATGAACTCAAACGGGGCAACCGACGACAAACTGGGTGGGGCAGGCGACCCTGGCGCTATGGGTGGCACAGGGCGCCAGACCCTAAACTTCAGAGGAGGGTTTGGGGCACTCTGGGTGGTGCAATGCGCCAGTCCCCAACCCAGAAATCCAACGAAATTCTTTGCTCGTTTTCTAACCCTATTTCGCCTAGAATCGAATGGTTTCTTCCCCAATCACTTGGATTCGATTAGTTAACATAAGTACACTCTAATATACTCAAAACAACACTCAAATTAATAAATTTCATCTCAAGAAATCATCAAAACTCCAACACAACAAGATTTAGAATGAACTTCAAGAACACCTATCAAGAACTCATCAAGAATTCTAATCTTTCAACTTCAAAAATGAAATTTTTCTGAAAATAATATGATTGGTGTGTGGGTGAACTAACCCAATACTATGGAAGCTTACATATCTTTTAGGGATCAAACCCATGGCGACAATCCGCAACAACTCTCAAGAACTTCGACGAACGCTTCGATCCTTTCTTTTTTCTCTTCTTGAACTCTGAACTAAAACCCTAGGCGTAAACTAGGATTATAAAACTGAACCTAATAGGATTAGATCCCTAAAATATTACTAAAAACGAATTAAACCTGATTGGGTAAGAAAAAGACCAAAATACCCCTCTAAAATCCGGTTTTGACTTTCCTTATCTAGACAGCCCAACTTCGAATAGACATATCTCCCTCATACAAACTCGAAACTGAGCAAACTCAGTCGCGTTGGAAAGATAATTCAAAGATCTTTCCTACAATATCTGGTATCACACCTAACTCATCTTGAGCTAGAAGTTATGGTCGTTTGAAGTCAACCCAAAACTCATACTTAGCTTAACTTGCAAAATTTCAGATTTTGCTATTTCCAATTTAGTTCTTTTTCGAACTCAAGGTGCTACATCTAGTGAACTTAATACTTAAGAAATTTTAATTCCAGGGTAAAATCCTACTCACAACGAAGGATGGTTCAAGTCTTAGCTCAAAAAATTTCTGGGGTGTTACTATTTTGTTGCCTTAACACATAGGTGACATGTTCCAACATATGACAACTCTGTTGGAATATATACCAACATATCAGTAAAATGTAGCAGCATACGACACATCTTTCAATAAATGAAATATATGTTGGACGACTGAACAAGACTATATTTCTAAGATCATATGAACAAAATGATCACAAAAAGAACAACAAAAGCAACAAAAACTGAATTTTCACTGAATGTTAACAATACATATACATGTCCTCAGAATTAGGGCTTTTTGAGTTTGTTTATTTTCTTTCAAAAACAATAAATAATAGGTACCATTACACCATTATTCAATATTCACATCTATAGAACGATTTATTATTCATTAACCCAAGAAAAAAACTTAGTATTGTTCGAAAATTGTAAAATCTTTCAAGAAAATGACTTACCCATTTTAAGTCGAATACAATCTTCCGTTCACAAAGAGGAGAGAGTCACGGCCAGAGATGAGGAGGAAGATAAGATAATGGGGGAGAATACTTGTTTTGATAGTCGGATTTTTGGATTTTCTAAGGAAGAAGAAGAGAAAATTCTATTTTCTTTTACTCTTTTTTTTAAATAGTTTGGATAGAATTATAAAAGTTGAAAAATGAAGTGTTTTTTTTTGTATTTTAAGACTTTTCTACAAATCTGATTCATTTAGATCATTTTAGATTCATTAAGAAGCTTTTAAAAAAAAGAAACAAACAAACTTAATGGGCCGAATCTGAATAATTAAGATTCAGACCTTAAAAACAAACGTACTTAATGGGCTGAATCTGAATTATTAAGATTCAAACCTTCATTAAGTGCAAACAAATGAGGCCAGACTCATCTGATAATTTGAATAAGAAATAAGTTATTTATGTGTTAATTTTCGTTAATTTATACAGTATTTATTAAGTATATAGAAAATAAGTTATTTATGTATAAAGTTAACAAGACATTTGATTGATAGTATAGAAACTCGCATAACTAATATATGTTTAAGTTATTAAAGAAGTCTATGTGTACTTTCTGCAGGATAGAAGGTGAAATACTCATCAATACATGTATAACTGATACCTACATATTAATTCATACATTACTAATTTATGCATAACTCTTATCAACTAACGAATGATACTGTGAAAACAACTCAATAGATTTTAATTAAATTTTACTTAATGTATTAAGTAATCATCATCAAGTAGTTAGCAAGTATATAGATATAAGACAAAAGTACATTCCTAGACTATGACCGAAATTTCGAAGACACAATTTAACTAAACTAAGGTCCTATTATCCCCTGAACTCATTTTTGTAATTTTGTACACCTTTTGGCTTACGTGACACACTCCGTGACTCCATGTAGTTGAGGCACGTGGAAGATATTTGGATGTCACGTAAGCCAAAAAGGTGTACAAAATTAAAAAAAATAGATTCGAAGAGTAATAAGACCTTAATTTAATTAAAATGTATCTTTGATATATCGATCATAGTCTAGAGGTACATATATCTTATCTCTAAGTATATACAAACTCATATCATACATGCATCTATTTCATGATTAAATGTAAGCACTCGATACATATAAATTTCTAGAGCCGTTGCGAGTAGGTAGTGGTGGATGTTGTTGGTAGAAAGTCGGTTGCTTGAGGGCATCTCCAATCCAATCCTCTATTTTACTCTCCAAATGTAGAGTTTTCTATTTTTTCAGACAACCAACTCCAACCCAATTCTCTATTTTACTCTCTAAAAAGGAATATTTTTCTTTCTCCTCAATATTATATTATTATTTATATTTCATTCTTATTTTCTTATTTCATAATATAAATCATTTCTTCTCTTTGCAAATAATCGCTCTATAATCTTTACGTAATACAAAATTTTGTTTTTTTTCAAATTCTCCATTTAATATAAAATTATATTTTATTCTAAATTTTTAAATAACATAAATGGCAATAAATATTATATATAATACATATTAACGAACAATTCAAATAAAAATGAACTCATTGATGAAATCTAATTGCACCATAAATATTGTACTATCGTAAAATTTATTTTAAATTTTACATAAATACTCAACTTTTAAGACTATTAGGTTACTCTCATGAATAGGGGTGTGCATCGGTCGGTTCGGTTCGGTTTATCGGTTTTTGGTTTTTAAATATGTTAAACCAATAACCAAATCAATAATATATTTTTTATCGGTTTTGGTCCTTAACGGTTCGGTTTTCGGTTTAACCAATAAGAAAATATTTATAAAATAAATATATGACTTTTCTAATAAATTTGATGCGAAAACACAATAATGTAACTTTACAAATGCTCATAAAATAGAAACAATAATAACAAAGATGAAAAGA
>JAJOOR010038189.1:0-10997 GCA_036250505.1 Solanum acaule | reverse complement strand
ATACCATTCTCATAATCAAGATAAATTACATTTAATCTCGTGCTACAATCTTTCTGATGGTTTTGTCCAAAATTTCCATCTACGATTGTGAACTATAACTTTTAACTTATAAGAAACGATGATTTAATCTTCTGTGTATAAGCTTAAACTCTATACACCAAATCATCTACTATATAAGTTAAGGACACATATATGACAATTGATCTATTTAATGTAACACTTTATTAAATTGAATAAATGAATAAACAATAGTTCAATAATAATACTATATCAAAACGCATGGTTAATAGTATATCCTAACACTTATAAAATCAGCTAAGTCATCACACTGTACATCATCAAATTTCCCTTGCTAAATACTTGCATTTATCTCTCTCTCTCTCTAGTATTATTATTATTTAATTTGTTCTTCAACTTTTTGTATTCATCAAGTTGTATTGGATATACTTCTGTCAAGAATCTCGTCAGAAATAGTCCCAATATAAGCTATATTTAATCAATATTTTTCATTTTGGTCAATTTTGTTTTAGCTTTTCTCTTATTGAGATAAATTGTTACGTTATTTGCATTTTCTGTTATCTCGATCGACTTAATTTTCTAATAAATTCAATTATATTCTTTTTTTGCTAAACAAATAGATCTTAAGTAAAAATTCATAAGAGGGTAAGTAGAATTGTACAAGGGGGGGAGGGCGTCAAAGATTCAAATAGAAGGTCCTGATGTGGTTGCAATGATTTAATTAAGTTTCTAATATTATTAATAGTCATTGTACATCCTTATCAAGTTATTTGAATAAAATTTTCGATTGTAAGAATTATTTAACAGGCAAAAATAAGTCTCTACAAACTTACATTATATTTAAAGCACACATTGCTTTTTCAGCTATTTAGAAAATTTTAATTGCTCATTAAGGTAGCAATCAATACTACATTAATTTAGCAAAGTCAACAATTTAAGTTAATTAGATAAGAATCATTCAAGAACCAAGAATTACTAAATTTTGGCTTAAAAATAAATTAAAAAGTAAATGTTAATGCTATTTTTTGGAGTTTAATTTATTTATATTTGTAATTGATTAAAAGAAAATAAGGACAGTATTATTGTTGACCCTTGAAAGATGGAATGGAGGAAAGAATAGTATTACGGTTGACCTTTAAAAGAAGACAGCATGCATATAGTTTAATTCATGATTACCCACTTTGTATTGGGGTGCTTAATATATATCCTTCATTTTTAATTAAATGTTTGTTTTGGAGTTTTGAGAATAGAGCTATCTCTTGTAGGATGTAATTTATCCTTGAAAGTAGAATTTTTGAAGATAAATGTGAATTAATTAAATCTTAAATGAATACTCCATCTGTCCCATTTTATATGTCATTCCTTTTTATAAATAATTGGTTCATAATACTTGTCATTTCATAAAATCAATGCATAAATTACCATATTATTTCTTTTTTATCCTTGTGAGTTATTAGCCTTGAAAATATACATTTGACCAACTTAGAAAAATTAAGTAAATGATTCATGTTCATTGGTTAAATTAATTCATATTCATTGATTGAAAACTTGAGTTCCAAAAAAATTAAATAAGGGTAGAAGGGTAATGTTACATCATTTCTTAATACAAGTACAAAGTAAAAATGTGACATATAAAAAAGGACGGAGGGAGTATCGAATAAAAAATAAGTAATATGTAACTATGTGAAGATTCAAATCATGTATTGGCACATAAATATACAAAACCACTGATTAAATTGTTATAGGCCTGAAGGGGGGATTCATAACTTGACAAAAACTATAGTGTATTTTCATCAACATATTTAGGAAGAACTTAAAAAGTTTTTTATTCTTTTTGGCAAATGGCTCTCTATTTGGATCCTGAAAAGATGTAGTTTCAAATCCCAAAGTTAGGTATGGATTCAATACATCAATTAATTGATTATGTGTAAATTTCATTGAATTTGATACGTAAAAATGATGAAATTTAAGAGGTTAAAATTGGATATTTTAGACCTTTGTGTGTAAGTTTCATCGAATTGGATCAGCAAAAACATGAAATCTAAGAGGTTAAAGTTGAGGATTTTAGACCTAGACATTGCAATATTATATTTGACTGAGCAAACTATTGAAAACTCAATTTAGAAGCTCAACTTTAGAGAGAAGAAGAATTGAAGGCTTCATTATCAACTGAGAAAACTAACCTACTGCTATTACAATGCTGTATTTATATACACATTTCTATGAGCTAACTAACTAACCTCTATGATGTGACTGCATAACTAACTCTAACGCATTCTAACAGAATAATTAGTTCACTAACTAATCAGCTATTACAATCTAATTAACAATCTAATCAGGTTAGTTATTAACCAATTCCAATACTCCCCCTCAAGCTGGATGTACTGAAGACATTCAAGAATCCAAGCTTGTCCATCAAACTGTCATGTTGCACTCTTCCAAGAGCCTTAGTCAATAAATCTGCTTGCTCTTTAGTATGAATGTAGGTAGTGTTGATTAGGCCTTGTTGAATTTTCTCCCGGATGAAATGGCAATCCAACTCAATGTGTTTAGTACGTTCATGAAATACAGGATTAGCTGCAATCTGTATTGCAGCCTTGCTATCACAATAAATGTTTGTTGGTCCATTTAGTGTCACTTCTAACTCCTTAAACAAGTTTGAAACCCAAACCACTTCAGCTGTCAAAGTAGCTAGGCTCCTGTATTCTGCTTCTGCAGAGCTTCTGGATACTGTATTCTGTTTCTTTGACTTCCATGATATTAATGAATCACCAAACTTCAATAGAAAGCCAGTAACAGACCTCCTAGTATTTGGGTAGGCAGCCCCGTCTGCATCACAAAAACCAGTGAGTTGAAGCTTCTTGTCTGAACTCATCAACAACCCCTTTCCAGGTTCTGCTTTAATGTACCTTATAACCCTTAATGCTGCATTCCAGTGTGACATCTTTGGTCTTTGCATGAATTGACTTAAAGACTGTACTGCAAAGGCTATATCTGGCCTTGTGTTTGTGAGATACAACAGCTTCCCAACAAGTCTCTGATACTGTGTAACATCTGGCAGCAATGCATCATCATTAGCAGTCCCCTCATCATACTCCACACTAGTCAACTTCATATTGCATTCCAATGGTGTAAGGGCTGTTTTTCCAGCAGCCATGCCAACCTCAGAGATTAACTCTAAGGCATACTTTCTTTGATTCATTACTATCCCTTTACTAGACCTAAGAAACTCAATTCCTAGGAAGTATTTTAGTTCCCCCAAGTCTTTGATCTTAACACATGTTTTGTGTCCCTTATCAAAGTAGCATCATTTCCTGTAATGAGTAAATCATCCACATACACTAATATAATCACTATACTTTTCCCTTCCTTCTTGGTAAATAGTGAGTAGTCCAAATGACTTTGAGTGTATCCTGAAGTGCATAAGGCAGTGGTCAACTTTGCATTCCACTGTCTTGATGCCTGTTTAAGTCCATAAAGGGACTTAACCAATTTACAGACCAGATGTTCACCCTGCAACTTGAATCCCTTAGGTAATTCCATGTAAACTTCCTCAAATAAGTCCCCTTGTAAGAAAGCATTGAACACATCCATTTGATATATGATCCAATTCTCAGCAGCAGCTAATGATACAATAGACCTCACAGTAACCATTTTGACTACTGGTGAAAAAGTCTCTTGATAGTCTATCCCTTCAGTCTGATTATACCCTTTTGCAACCAACCTGGCCTTAAATCTATCAATTTCTCCATTTGCTTGATATTTGATTTTATAGACCCACTTGCATCCTATGGCAATCTTCCCTGTTGGCAGGTTAACCAACTTCCAGGTGCCATTTTCTTCTAATGCCTTTATTTCTAATGACATAGCCTCTATCCATCTCTTGTCTTTGATGGCTTCTTCATAGCTTCTAGGTTCAACTTCTGTAGAAAACTTTGATAGATAAGCAGCATATCTAGTTGATACATTCTTGTATGAAATATATTTTCCCATAGAATAAGGCTGATCTATATTAGAGACTTGAGTCACATAATCCTTCATCCAGATGGGTGGATTTGAAGTTCCAAGAGAGTGTCTTGACCTTTCAGGAGCAACTGGGACAACAGGTAAAGGAGCTTCAGGACAAGGTTCATTCAAGTCAGCATCATGCTGATCAACATCAGGGAATATATGCTCCTGAGGAATATGCATAACCTCACCATGCAATTCATCTTCTAGAGGCAGTAAAAAATCTTCACAATCAGGAACCTGGATCTCACAGTTGGGAAATAATGGGAGCTGTTTTGTAACCATTTTCTGAAATGGGAATATGTTCTCATTGAAAACAACATCCCTACTGACTATCAATTTTCTGCTGCTTATATTGTACATGAGATACCCTTTCTAAGTAACTGAATATCCTAAAAAAACACATGCATCTGCTCTAGGAGAAAATTTATCTCCTTTTGGCACTCTGGTGGCATACCCCAAACAGCCTAATGTTCTCAAGTGATCAAGCTTTGCTTTGACTTTGTGAAACATCTCATATGGTGTCTTTCCTCTCAACACTGATGTAGGTAATCTGTTAATTAGTTATACTGCAGCAAGAATACATTCACCCCAAAACCTTATAGGGATATGGCCATGGAATCTAAGTGCTCTGGACACCTCAAGTATATGTCTATGCTTTCTCTCAGCCACTCCATTTTGTTGTGGAGTGTATGAACAATTACTCTCATGAATTACACCATAAGAATCAAATAACTCATTACATTCTTTATTGAAGAATTCTGTTTCATTGTCAGATCTTATCTTCTTAATGTGTGAATTAAACTGTGTCTTGACAAGAGCAAAGAATGATCTTAAAACTGAAAACACATCACTCTTCAATTTCAGCAAATATATCCATGTCATTCTAGAATAGTCATCAACAATGGTCAGAAAAAATCTATATCCATTGTGTGTTACAAACTTATAAGGCCCCCATACATCCAAGTGAATCAAATAAAAAATAACATTGGTGTTAGACACACTCAAGGAAAAAGGCAACCTAGTCTGTTTTGCAAGTGGACAAACTGGACAATTCTTACAAATGTCATCAGCATCACCTGATGATAAAGACAATTGCCTTAGCACCTTAGCTGATGGATGTCCCAACCTGTTATGCCATAACACTTTATTCACCAAACCTTCATTCTGAGTCATTAGCAGCACCTCATTTCTCTTGACTTCTCCAATTGGTAATTGACTAGGAAAGTAGTATAGCCCATCTAGCTCTCTACCAATCCCCTTCACCTTCCCATTGGAGAGGTCCTGAAACACAACAAACTCAGGAAAGAAGTTAACTGAACATTTCATTTGCCTAGTTAGTTGTGCTACTGAGAGTAGATCAAACTTGAATTCAGGAACTACCAAAACTTCATCTAATGTATCACCAGTAGGTGTCTTATAACACCCCGTGTGTGTAACTGAGGCACTTTTCCCATTTGGCAAGTATACTTTTCTATCCATACAACTCAAGTCATTGGTAATAGAGGTTAATCTATTCAGTTTAGAAGTCATGTGACAAGTGGCTCCCGAGTCTACTATCCAATAATCCTTTGTAACATCTGCAAATAGTGCTAGTGTATTAGGACTAGTTTTACCACTTATACCTGCCATGTTTGCCATGTTAACTCCTGAGGTTGTTGCTTCATCCTTGTCCAGCATGTGTAGTATCCTCTGGTACTGTCCTAGTGTAAATGTTGGTTGAGTTGCTACAAAAGGACTCTGTTGTGACCTCTGATCACCTTCATACTTATAAGTTGGATCAAATGCATCTGGTTTTGGTGATTGATCAGCTCTGACTTGATTTGCCACATTTTGATATGGTCTACCCACAGCTTGCATTCCCTACATCTGTCCTGTCACACCATGATCATGATCAGATCCATGCTCAGCCCTCTCAAGTGGTGGTTTCTTCTTGAATTTCCAATCAGGTGGATATCCATTCAGCTTGTAACAGTTGAGTTTCACATGACCCTGTAGCTTGCAATAGTCACAAAACTGATCCCAATTTTTCTTCTTTGCTTGAGGAAATCTCATATTCCTCTGTCCTCTCCCAGCATACAGTGCATTTGTTTCTAACATCTGAGAGTGTTGTCCTCTCCCAGCATATAGTGCAGTAGGCTCTAACATCTCCTTATTAGTGTGAATCCCTGTTGTAGTCCTTTGGCCTTCATCTGCCATTATCATGGCATATGCCTTACTAACACTAGGCAAGGGATTCATTATCAGAATTTGGCTTCTAGCCTGACCATATACTTCATTCAATCCCATTAGAAAAGCAAATAACCTCAAATAGGCTAAGTGATCTACATAGGTTTTCGATTTGTCACAACTACATGATGGTGGAGGCATGAAGGCATCGAATTCATCCCATAGCAATCTCAATTTTGTAAAATATCCAGAAACAGTCAAATTACCTTGATGCAGTGTGCAAATATCTCTATGCAGTTGATAAATCCTGGATCCATCCACCTTATCAAATCGATCCTTAAGATCTCTCCAAACTTCAGCTGCATCATTTGCATATACAATCCCATTCAGTAGCTCTTTCGAGACAGTGTTCATGATCCAAGCAAGTACAAAACAGTTGCATTTCTCCCATTGTTCCTCTAGTTCCATAGTGTAGTCACTCCTTTTGCATGTTCCCAGAACAAACCCCAATTTACTCTTTGCACGAAGGTTGATTAACATAGATCTACTCCATAGAGAATAATTCTCTGTACCAGTAAGTTGTACTGTGGTCAGTACACATCCAGGAGTATCAGAAGGATGAAGATATAACGGATGATTCCACTTTTTTTCAACAGTTTCGAGTGTATCAACTTGCATTGTTGATCCAGTATTCTCAGTTGCATCAGCTTCTCCTGTGTTCATCATGTCCTTTGCTTCCACAAAGGAGTTTCAATGGCGGAAGAAGAAAGAAAACTAGTTGAATCGAATCCCGATTCAAAGCTCTGATACCATATTGAAAACTCAATTTAGAAGCTCAACTTTAGAGAGAAGAAGAATTGAAGGCTTCATTATCAACTGAGAAAACTAACCTACTGCTATTACAATGCTGTATTTATATACACATTTCTATGAGCTAACTAACTAACCTCTATGATGTGACTGCATAACTAACTCTGACGCATTCTAACAGAATAATTAGTTCACTAACTAATCAGCTATTACAATCTAATTAACAATCTAATCAGGTTAGTTATTAACCAATTCCAATACAAACGTTATTAAAATTAGATTTTAATTATAAAATTGAATTTCATAGCTGATGAATAAGGTGTCCATGTATTTAGTTTTGGTTTTCGAATCGTAGACCAAGGGACGGGTTTGAGTTTCCCAAGAAAAGACTTTGACCTAGAATGTCCTACAATTTCAGGATCAGGTTCCTTGACTAATTTGTATTCTCTCCGTCCCAAATTACTTGTTAACTTTTGAATTGACACGCCTATTAAGAAAACAATTAATGACACGGTGAGTTTACCATTTTATCCTTATTAATTATGAAGTGAATGAAAAGTTCTACATTTTTCAAAGTAATTAATCATTTAATTGAGGGTATAATATGTAAAAAAATTGTCATTTCTTGATCTGTCAAAATAGACAAGTAATTAGGGATAACTATAAAAAAAAAAAGTGGACAAGTAATTAAGGACAGAGTGGGGAGTATTTGTTATTCATGATTTCAATTAAATTAAGATCATTGAAGATCGTTTGGAGCAATTTGAGCATTTCAAGAGAGTAAAATTTTTTCGTTCTCGATGCAAGTGAAACTTTTAACTCTTAATTTGCTTGTTTTTCCTTTTCGGGTAATGTTAAATGATCAGAAAATTTGGCCTGAATTTGGCCAGAAAATTAAAAAGTTTGTAACATCTTTTCTATTTTAAAATAAACTAATCTTTTTTCCATTTTTTAATTAAAAAGTATTAAAGTTAAAAGGGTAAAAATGTTCAAAACGATAAAATAACATAGATAAAATATCATTCTAACCAAATTTTCTGGCCAAAAGGATTTTTCCTTTTCTTAAAAGTATGAGTATATATGTTGTTTTCCCCAAATCATTATATATGTGTTAGTTGTATGCATTTAAATCATTTATTTTATGTGAGTGAGCAAACATGAACTAGGTTGACAAGTTTTGAATAATCTTTGATACTTCTGACCGATTCCTTGCTCTGTTGTGATACCATTTAGTTTAGTATCGTTTAGAATGCTAATTACTCAATTAGTTCTAGCAGTTAAATATGTTTTCTTGTGATATTTGTTTAATTGCACATAGCTAGTGAGCACACACAATCTAGGCATGGTGATGTCATACGATCTGATAGTGAATATAGATAGTATCCAATAACACGTAAGGTTGATGCACCACACTATGCAATAAAAATATATATTTTAGTATCAATAATTATGTGATAGTATCCAATAACACGTAAGGTTGATGCACCACACTATGCAATAAAAATATATATTTTAGTATCAATAAATATGTGCATTAATAAAGAGTGTTAAAATCTTTACCAATATTAATTAATTGTCATTGAATACAATGTCACTATACACTTTAAGGACATTTACAAAGAGTGTTAATAGCTTCTAAAAATACATATTTAGCAATAATTAAGTTGTTACAGTTAATTAACTATCGTTAAAAATATTTTTGGTATAGTGACACAAGACTACGAATATGTGTAGGACATGTGATTGATGCATCACACTAGGCGAGTTAGACAAACAACTTAATTATGTTTCATAGCAATTGTAGCATATATAACAGTTTGTACATCATGTCTACATGTATTAATTATTTGTATTCGTGATTCCAACTCAGTTGCTTTATTTGTATTTCATAACTATACGTGTATTGTTATCTTGACGTGGTGTATGTACTATTAGATATTTCTAAAGACTAGCTCCAATGGGAGGCAATGAAGCGTTAATTAATTAGATTAATTTAAAGCAAGAGGCAGTAGTCCATTGAGTGAAGCTAACCATGTAATAATATGATATACATAGATTTTCTTTATTTATTCACTTAAATATAATTGCCTATGCCTCAGGATATCTAAGTCATCTGGTATGAGATTTGATTTAAAATTGGGAACTAGTTGTGTTTGACCCTTGAAAGAAGGGACATAAAAAGTAACTACTCCCTCCATTTTAAAAAGAATAACCTAGTTTAAATTGACAGTTGATATGGAGTTTAAGAAAATAAAGAACACTTTTCAATTTTGTGGTTAATTCAAAATTAAAGTTATATCAAATATATCAAAATGTCTTTCAATCTTGTAGCATTTAAAACATATAAATGGAAAGCTAAAATTAAAGTATTATCAAAAAAAGAAAAGATATAGTAATTTTTTTTTTTTAAACAGACTAAAAAGATTAATAAGTCATTCTTATATATTTTGTTAAGCAGCCATCCATGATGGGAAATATAAAACTCATGAAATATGAGGGTAGCAGCTTGTTGACATGTAGTGTATATATATGTAGCTATAGAAAGTCAATAGGTACTCCTCAAATGGCTATCAACTCAAACTTGTTTCATGGCTTCATTTGCATTTTGGTTGCAATAATATTATTAGGGTGTGTTGAGTGCAATAGAAAACTAGCTGATACGGCATCCCTCTTTGTGTTTGGTGATTCGATACTGGATCCTGGGAATAATAATTATATCAACACTACTAGTGATTATCAATCAAATTGGTGGCCTTATGGTGAATCATTCTTCAAATATCCAACTGGTAGACCTTCTGATGGGCGTCTCATATCTGATTTTATAGGTAAGTAAGATCATCAATTTCACCAACTAAACAATACTACTAGTATATATTATTAGAAGTTATTAACACTCTTTGTACATAATTAGAAATCATTTCTTTCCAAGTCAATCTTTTTTCTTTTACAGTAACCATGTCACTTTAAAAACCCACACAATAATTAAATATCAGAAATTTTCACAACTTGTCTCTTTCTTTTGACATCTATTTAGTAAATGACTATCTTTTAGAATATATTTCTTTTGCAAATTATGGTTTAAAGATTCATTTCAACAAACTGAAAATTTTATGAAAAAATGTTAGTTTATGCTCTAAAATTTTACATGTTATTATAAATGCTAGACAACAGTCTAATATTTTATAAGTAAGATTGATATATATAAACAAACATTAGACCTAAATATAACATTCACCGATTGGATAATTTTCTTAGAGCTATATACCCTACTTTTAAAAATATGAATTATATTATGTCCTTAAAAAGAGACATTTGCATAGAAAGGTGATAAATGATGGAGTAGTAATATTAAAAAGTGGCCCGGAGATGACTTGTTGGAGCCGGTCAAATAAGGGCAAGTGTATAAATTCTTATAAAATTCAAATTCAATTAATAAAAAACTGTATTAATCTAATCTAATTTGTAAAAATACGACATATCTTGATTTTGTCGGCTCAATCGTACATGTTGATTTAGCTAGCCAAAAATGGGGCATCAATGTCCCAAAAGTATGACGGAGGGTATCTGCATATGATTTACGATAGTTCAGGGTATATTTGTCTTTTTTCCATATGGAAAAGGGACAAATATACCCCCAGACTATCGTAAATCGTAGACAGATACCCTCCGTCATACTTTTTGAGACATTGATGCCCCTGCCGTTCAAAAACTAGAGCATATATGCCCTTCACTCTAACGGAAGACTAAATAGGGTCACGTGGCACAATCTTATCCGTTGATCCAATATTTAATAAATGTCGGGTCGGTGGATAAAATTATGGCACGTGTATGTCTGTTAGTATAAAGAGTATATATATACTCTAGTTTTTGGACGGCAGGGCAGCAATGTCCCAAAAGTATGACGGAGGATATTTAGATACGATTTACGATAATTCGGAAGTATATATATATATATATATATATATATATATATATATATATATATATAGTTG
>JAJOOR010038185.1:0-10858 GCA_036250505.1 Solanum acaule | reverse complement strand
GAATAAACCTTTTTAACATCAGAAATCTAATAACAAATTTGCGAAATAGAAAATTACCCCCATTTCCTTGATTATCACAGTTGTTGCAGAGCTCAGTTGTAACCTTCTTCGTCAAATCGAGGGAGCAACACTTGAAGGTGGGTTCCTCATTATAAGTGCATTTCCTTGATTATCAGAGCTCAGTTGTAACCTTTCTCGTCAAATCGAGGGAGCAACACTTGAAGGTGGGTTCCTCATTATAAGCGGAGGAGGATATGAGCTTCATCAATTTCATGACTTTGCATTATTGATGAATTTTGAGGTTGCGGATGTTGGTCCGATGGTAAAAGGAACTTTAGTCGCCGTCGTAAGGAAAACGAAATTCAAAGTGAGCAGATTGGGGATTAGGGTTTTTTGGCCTAAAAAGAAAGAGAAATGAAATAACAAATCTGTTCTTTTGACCCACTAGATTTAGTTATAGGGACTAGTTATTCTATTAATTTAGAGACCATAATTAATCTCTTCGTTATGAGAAAAAATAAATTGTGAACTAGGGACCGGAAACAAAACTTCTCCCAATAAGCAAGTTTTTAGGGACCAATTTTTCTACTTGTCCCTAGATGTTGGTCTTTAATGAGCCATTTTCTTGTAGTGTTAACTTATGTGGGCCAACATAGTTTGAGGTGTTTGTCATGTAGACTTATGCTTTCTCGATTAACTATTTAGCTCATTTAAGCTCATGTGATCATATATGGATTATCTAGAAGACTGTATGAGGATACGAAAACGTCTTTAAATACATTAAAACCTCCAAGATATTTACAAGAGACCAACTAAATACCCACAAGAAACTAATCTAAGTAGGTATAAGAGCTACTAAAGAAGTACAGTGTATACAAGAAAATAAGTTACCAAAAATTCTCATCCGAGCATGTTTACCAAAAATATTAACCAAAGTCAAATTTTGGCCAAAAGTTTAAAGTTAAAACGCCTAATGGCAAAAACTGAAAATGAAAGCCTCAAAATCTGTGCCAAGCATCTTAGTACATCCAAAATGACCTTCCGGAGCTAACCGCGCTAACGAAATTCTCATACGAGCAAGTTTACCAAAAATATTGACCAAAGTCAAATTTTGGTCAAAGCTTAAAAGTTAAAACGTCTAAGGGGACAAACTAAAAATGAAAGCCTCAAAATCAGAACCAACCATCCTATTATATCAAAAATGACTTTCTGGAGCTAATCGCGCTAACGAAATTCTCATCCAAGCACGTTTACTAAAAAAATTGATGAAAGTCAAATTTTGGCCAAAACGTAAAAGTTAAAACACCTAATGGCACACTGAAAATAAAAGCCTCAAAGTCCGAACCAATCATCCTATTATATCAAAAATGACCTTTCGAAGCTAACCGCACTGACGAAATTCTCATCCGAGCATGTTTACCAAAAAAAATTACCTAAGTCAAATTTTGGTCAAAACGCCTAATGGCACAAACTAAAAATGAAAGCCTCAAAAACTGAATCAACCATCCTATTAGACCAAACACGACCTTCCTGGCGGAGTTCTCATTCGAGTATGTTTACCAAAAATGTTGATTGAAATTAAACTTTGGCTTAAAGTTAAAAGTTAAAATGTCTAATGGCACAAAGAACGAAGCATCCTACTAGATCAAAAATGACTTTTCAAAGCTAACCACACTGACAGAATTCTCATCTGTGCACGTTTACCAAAAATGTTGACCAAAGCCAATTTTTGGCCAAAAGTTAAAAGTTAAAACACCTAATGACACAAACTGAAAATGAAAGCCTCAAAATCCAAACCAACCATCCAACTAGATAAAAAAAAATGACCTTTCGAAGCTAACCGCACTAACGGAATTCTCATTCGGTCATGTTTATTAAAACTATTGACCGAAGTCAAATTATGGCCAAAATTTAAAAGTAAAACGCCTAATGGCATAAACTGAAAACGAAAGCTTCAAATTGAGTCACATTATTGAACATTTGCCCCTTTTAAGTACAACAATCTTTGTTTTTTTAGTTTCTCATCATACATAAATTTGAAAACGTCACCATACATTTTGTCGCTTACTTTTGCCATTGGATGATCAATTTCTTTGTCATCATCACTTACACCTTCAAATACTCCATTTTCATCAGATTCATAATCAGATAAGTCATCGTCATTATTTTGTTCATCTGAGTGAACCTCCATAGTATCAACCATATTTCCATCTTCTTCATCGTCAGTCCACTGAAAATTTTTACCTTATGCTTCTTCAAGATTTTCATCTATTATATTTAGATTTATTTGAGCCTCTCTCTTCTTGTACGTATTGAACAATATTCTGAAATCTATATCATTATCCATTTTTATTGTACCAGCAGTATTTTGATGAATCGCTTCTAAGCAAGTGGTTTTTCCTAACCAAGTAGAAGGACCTCCTGTTACAATATTATGAGCATCTTCTAACAAATTCAATATCCCATAGCAATTTTCATTCACATTAAAAATTGGTAGCATTTATCAAGATAATGTATTGATAAGGTGAATGACATCCCTGAAATAATACAATAGATTAATTGTAAGTTTGGTCTATTTTAAAGCAAAGAAAAAAGTCATGTCTAGGGAAAAGAAAAGCATCATATACATTATGCAATATCAGAAAATTTGCAAAACACTTTTTAAAATACACTCAATTAATATGTCACTTTCACACTCTTAAAATTCAGTTTGAAGAAATAAAAAAAAACAATGATCAATGACTCTACATATCAAAGAAAAAAGGTTAATCCATCAATTGATGACTAAAAAAGAAGTTCAATATGCAAATAAATTGGTACAAAAGTAAATAATCTCAAATAAAAATTTACCCTAATTTTGAGAGGGTGAAGATGAATAGTTTTTTATTGATTATGTGCTTCAACTGAACAACAAAGAGAAGAGTTGTCGTTGTAGAAGATGAAACACCCATTTATTTATTAGGGCACCCCATTAATTGTTAATCTAGTGAAAAGGGGGGGGGGGGGGGGGTGATTATTGTTTAAAGTTGGGAGGGAGGGGGATTTTATTTTTAAAGCAAACTTCAGGGGGAAATGATTTTCGTCCGTTTTTTCTTTCAAAAGAGAATTAAGAAAAAGTCATGATAAATTAAATTTGAACCGACAAAATTAGTAATATTATTAGTGAATTAAACAATATATGTAAGTAAAGATAAATTTATTACTAAATGCTAGATTTCTTACAAAAATACCAATTGATATCTAGCATTAAATATATCACTAAAGCCCAAATTCGGGGGAAAGTAGTATTGATTCAGTATTACATCGTTAAATTTACTTATTATTTCAACACTAGATGACGATTTACCAAACAATTTAACTTCTCAATTCGTAAATTTACCAACCATTCAAATATTAGTTAGTAATTTAATAATTTACCAATAAATTTAATCTGAGTCAGTAAAAGTTACTATATATCCAACTCAACATTCATATGTAATATTACCAACTAAAAATTAATATGTTGATAAATTTTACCAATGGATTAATGATTGGTTGGTATATTACCAATTATTTTGATTATGTTAGTAATTTACAAATCATAATCTTTATTCGTCGACAAAATTTTCAACTGATTGGATATTTGTTAGCAAGTTTACCAACAAATTACATTTCGTTACTGTTTACCAACACAATTAAATTTACTTTTTAGTATTGGGTTAGTGTTGGATTGGGCCATCCCTGTGGAAGTGTATGGAGGTGTAATTGCTAATTCATTTCAGTATTAATAAAAGCCCATATTTTACCAAAATAAAATAAAATACCAACACAATTAAATTTGGTTGGTAAATTTAACAATAAACTCTTGTCGTTGGTAAATGGTTGGTTAGTAATTCGTTGGTAACCTGTTAATAAATTATATAAAGATTTTTTTGTCATATTTACCAACCGATATATACTTCGTTGGTAATATTACTAACAAAAGGTGTGCGTTAGTAATATTTCAGTTGGTAATCCATTGATAGAAAGTTGCTAAATTTGGTGCCATTTTTTTTCGCCGTATGTACCAACTAAAATACTTAGTAATATTTTGGTTGATAATCTGTTCGAATTTCGTTGTTAAGTTTTAAAATACAATTCAGTTAAAAATATGTTGGTAATTTGTTAGTAAAATACTAATCAATTTAAGTTGTTAGTAAAATTTGTTGGCAATACCATGTGTTTTTTAGCGCGGCTTGGTGATAAGTTGATGCATTGTACATATTTCCATATTTATACTAGTAGTAGTGGCATTTTTCTCCAAGTTTTCTGTCTTACAACTTTGTTACTCCTTGTGATTTGCAGTTCTTCGGTTATCACATGTTGCTTATTCTTATTGATCCTGTTTGAATAATGTGTTATGCATTTTCAATGTCCTCTTTATTTTTGTATTTTTCTTTGAGCTATTTTGATGTTCGTTACTCAATTCGAGAATAGTAGGTACTCATAAAGTTTACATACACTCTATTCTCCTACACTTCGCTCATAGAATTAGACTGAATTGGTTATTGTTGTTGTTGTTGTGTATCGGGTTACTATATTTAAGAATTATCTCATGATAGATTTTGAAAAATGCCTAACACTTCCTCTCGTAATAAAGAAAAACTCTTACCTAAAATCTCAGACTTTGGAAACTAACAGAGGGACATATCATCAATACAAATACATTTCCTAACATTTTCTAAAATTAGGTGATGATTATGAACTAAAATCAAAGGAAGCATAGCCATAAATTGAGGTATTTTGACCAGTTTAAAATGAGGTGCAACACTTTTTTTGTTGGTCAAAGTTGATCAAATTGGTATATATCGCAAATTTAATATTAACATTCTAATAAATTCTAATACCAATCTCAATTAAAAAATAAAAATTGCAATTTTTCCCGATTTCCTTAGATTTTTTTATTTTTATTTTTTTAAAAAAAAAACCTTGATCTTTAGGTCGATTATAGACAATTTTTTTGGTAGTGATTTCACTACTTTTATTAACTTGGAGGAAAGTTATTTAATATATGAAAATTATTTCCCTTTCTCCTTAGGAATATATTATATTCTATAGCAATGACTTCATTAAAAAAATTGGATTATGATATTGACACATTACCACTCCGGAAGTAAGTTTAACTACTTTCTGAAAGAGGACAACAAAAAAAGATTATAAGGTTTCTTTTTAACAAAAAATATTCATATCACAATTATATCGTTCCTATCGAACTAGGTGGAAATTTTTATGAGGTTTAATTAAAAATTAAAGTATTTCGAGTTCGTTTGAATTGATTTATTTAATATGTTTTTAAGTTGCATAAATTTAGAAAGCGCTTTTAAACATTGATTTTAAATCAAAATAATAAAAATAAGCAAAAAATAATAAGTTAGAAGTTTTAGTTTATGATTTTTGACTTATAAATCAACAGTTAAAAGTCAAAAATCAATCCAAACCGGCTCAATTGGAGATACCAACTTCTAATACCTAATGCAGGAAGTGGATAAACGACTTCTTATAATTGAAAATGTGAGTATGATTTCAAGAAATACTTGTTGAAAAAGATATCCACATGTATTGTTGAATTTCATGTAGTTGAAGTTTTGTTGAACTTCTGATAGTTAATTGATAGATATATACTTTTTTAGTGTGTTTAAATTTAGTTCATACATTTTCTTCTTTACTTCACTCCTACAAGATTAACATTATAAGTTTATTGAATTAACATTACACTTTTAATATTACCTTTAATAGAAATCTTTTATAACCATACAAATATTATGATATATTTAATATCATAAATTTTAAAAGTTCATATATAGTCATATACTCCCTTCGCTTTATATTACGCGACTCGTATTGATATGAAACGTCCTTTAAGAAAGCTTTAGTTAGAAGTGTATTTTACCAAACTAACCTTATTAATATAGTTTTGGAACTCTAAATTTGACTTATACTACTTTATATAGTATTTAATACTAAGGGCAAAAAGAAAAAAAATATAATGAAATTCTCTTGATTTCATAAGTTGGACAAGTAAATTAAAACAATTATCTTTAGTATTGAGGTCAAGAAATATGAAACAGAGAAAGTAAATAATATGACATATATTAAACCATAAATTTTAAAAGCATT
The DNA here is from genome assembly GCA_036250505.1 of Solanum acaule. Lineage (NCBI taxonomy): Eukaryota > Viridiplantae > Streptophyta > Magnoliopsida > Solanales > Solanaceae > Solanum > Solanum acaule. The sequence goes on along the minus strand of JAJOOR010038185.1, from coordinate 4,723 downwards.
CAACTTTTCTAAAATTATGTAACAACTACTTAAGACATAATACATGAATGTGCATTTTAACTTGACTTTAATGGACATTTAAGTCTGTTAACTTGGAGTGCGCATAAAAAATACTTAAAATTTGTATAAAGTTATGAATAAGTAGACACGTGTCTTACATGACAATTCACGTGATGAGATACATTCAAAATAATGTATTATACCATATACAAACATATTATGTTATGTAAAACACTTATATCTACTTATTTAACTTTATACAAATTTAACTTTCTACTTGTTTAAACCAAAAGTTAGAGCCTAGATTAGATCATATGTATGTATTACTCTAATAATTAATGATATATATTCTGTGTCAGAAAGTCTTCATGTAACTAACTTTTTTCCGTTAAACATGTAGAAATCCAATTGGCTATCGACATAATAATGTTAGATTTTAGACTAAAAGTCTTCCTCAACACGACCAAAAATGAATTATAGTTGCCCAAAACCTAACTCACGTCAACGTCTTAAAGGATCAACATAGTTTTCTCTCCCACGAGATTACCATTTTACGTGGCATCATTTTCTTTTTAATCAATTTTAAAAAGAATGTCACCTTACTATAATTAAAAATAATTTAGCTTTAAAATTCCTCTTTTATCTTTAATGAAATGATTCTCAGTCACCCAAATATTTTAAAATTATTTTAGATCACAAGTTTCAAAAGTCTTTTCCTTTTTCTTAAATATCGTGTCAAGTCAAATGGTGTCACATAAAATAGAACAGAGAGAGTATTTAAAAAAGAAACAAATTCAATCGATGATAATGGAGGGTTTGGCAAGACATTAAGACTGATCACTAACACAAAGTCTATAAATTCCTTTCAAATCCATCTTCAATTCCACATCCACACCCTCCAATTAATATTTGATCAACCTTGTTACTTATTGAATAAATAACAAACAAGCTAAAAATGAGTTTCTTAGTAAAAAATCTCCCACTTTTTTTCACAATCTTCTTCTTGATGTTCAACTCTTCCATTGCTATATATAACATCAAAAACTATGGAGCAAAATCGAATGGCAAAATCGATTCGTCGAAAGCCTTTATGAGTGCATGGGATGCAGCATGTGCATCTACTAGCCCAGCCACCATTTACGTACCACAAGGAAGTTACTTGCTTAAAAATGCATATTTCCAAGGCCAAACATGCAAGAGTAAGTCTATTACCTTACGTATCGATGGCACTATACTAGCTCCATCGGATTATAATATCAATAGAGACGAAGAAAATTGGATCAAATTTGACCGAGTTAATGGAGTTTCCATCTATGGAGGAACCTTAGATGGACAAGCTACTAGTCTTTGGGCTTGCAAAACGTCTAGCAACAATTGTCCTCAAGGAACAATGGTATGTATCATCTGTTTGCAACTAATTTTAAACATATGGAAAATAAATAAACCACAAAAATAAAATATGAAGAAACATGAATATTTAATTGATAATAGTGCGGGTACAATTTTGTTCCTCCCTTGATTATACTCCCCTAAGATTTATCCATGATTCGAGGGTCGTTAGTGGCGTATTTCTCGAACTATGATGATTTAGATATTCGAGATGCCTTTTAAGGGAATTTAGTACATTTATATAGGCATGAACTAGGGTTTAGGATTGAGTAGCCTCTAATCATTCTAATTGAAACTGAACACACCTTCTAGAGTTCCAATTCGAATTAAACACGCGTCTTGTAGAGTCCCACAAAATTTCAATGTCTACATCATCAAAAGTAGTGTATTTTATTTGCGAAAAATAATATAACAATATGCATTTGTCAGGGACTTACATTTTCCAACTCAAGCAACATAAATATCATTGGATTAACATCACAAAACAGCCAAATGTTCCACATTTTGGTCGATAATTGTGAGAATGTGAAGCTACAAGGAGTAAAGGTGTCCGCTCCAGGAAACAGTCCAAACACTGATGGTATTCACGTCCAATATTCATCTAGAGTTACAATAATGCACTCACGTATTGGCACTGGAGATGATTGTATCTCAATTGGCCCTGGAACCTCTAACTTATGGATCGAAAACATAGCATGTGGACCCGGTCATGGAATAAGGTTTCATTCATAACTCTGTCTGTCTCAATTTATATGAACGATATTTGGTACTTGTTTATTTTCTTCACCTACTAACTACGTACCTTTGTCATGGTGCAGCATTGGGAGTTTAGGCTGGGAAGTACAAGAACCTGGAGTACAAAACGTTACGGTTAAAACCGTAACGTTCACAGGAACACAAAATGGATTGAGAGTAAAAACATGGGCAAGATCAAGCAATGCATTCGTCAAAGATATTCTTTTCCAACATATCGTTATGACAAACGTTCAAAACCCTATCATTATTGACCAAAATTACTGCCCTAACAATGAAAATTGTCCTCATCAAGTAAGTGATAAATTATTGATTGTTTGTTTTTACAACTATAGACAATTTCTTACATGTATATCGTTTTTTGCTTTTTTTTTAAAAAAAAATTTAGGGCTCGGGTGTAAAAATCAGTGACATAAAGTATCGAGACATACGTGGAACATCAGCGACGGAAGTTGCAGTGAAATTTGATTGTAGCAAAAAATATCCATGCAGTGGGATATCACTAGAAGATGTAAATCTTAGCTATAAAAATCAACCAGCTGAAGCTTCTTGTGCTAATGCTGGAGGAAGAGCTTTTGGTTTTGAAAAACCAAATAGTTGCTTGTAGGTTAATTAGAAAATATTGATTAAACAAATGATTTGATATTTGGTTATAAGCAAGCAAGACCACCATATTATATTTATATTAATACAAAATGTAAGTTCACAAGTGCAATTATTTTTAATTAGAAGTTGTGTTTGGTGGAAAAATCTTGTGGGTGCAAATCAAGGATTAAAAAGAGATATATAGTAGTATAATACATAATTAACTTCTTCAATTATAACGTTTTTTAAATAGACGTTGAAACTTTGTGGGAATCATTTGTTTGGGGAACAATGAAAATAACATAATAATAATAATATAACTTATTATTTAGCAAAATAATAATATTAAAAATTAGATAAATATTACTATGATAATATTTAAATATTAGTGCAGAAGATTAATACTTGAGTCGTGATGGACACTATCCTATGAACCTATTTCAGCAGTATGAAATGTTTTCCCAAGATTAAACAAGTCTTTCCTATTTAAATAAAGAATACATGAATCAACAAATTAATTAACATCGGCAAGTTATAAAAAAATAAAATAACAAAGTCAAAATAATTAATTGACTTAAAACAGAAGGATAAAAGAGAGAGAGAGAGGCCAGAGGAAGTGCAAGTGTGAGTGGAGAGAATTTGTTGTGCTTAATATTACTTTGAAAGAAGGAATTGAAAGCTATTTATAGAAAGAGGAAACCTATCAAAAGAAGACATGTGGATGGACACTTGGATAACAAATCTTCATGCAAGAAGCCATTTTATTTTAATTGTGCCAGCACTATTCTTTCAAATACTACTTCTCTAAGTAAAATGATTCTTCTTCGATACACTAACAATTTTGGATTTCTAAATGCACTTTAAAAATAAATTCATTTGAAATAAATATGTACTTACAATCCCCCATATATTTCAAAAGAATTTATACGAAAAGAATATAACTTCTAAAAATTTCATGGACAAAATGCAATAGGTTTGGTGCCGTTCAGATTATAAACCAAACTTAGATCAATAAAATTTAATTTACAAAATTACAGGTGAAATATAATATTTCTATGAACCAATAATTCTTATTGTAAATCAGAGACTTTATCAATCACATTTTGACCTCAATAATTTTATTGTTCAACACGGTTTTGCGCCAATAGACCATGCGCGTGCCTGATATTCATGAGAGCTCTAGAGACTAGGACAAAGTCTCATAGGACCGGCCACAGTACTCCACTTCTCATATATATGTGAATTCATCAAGCTAAGTGTATACTGCTTTAAATACACCATACTTAATTACGGACTATGAATTCATTAAGAGTAAATTATTCATTCCTCATTTGTAGTAGCAGTTCAAGCACTTTCAGTTTGTTTGCAGTGTCAATATTGACTTGTTATTATCCATATGAACCTACTTCATGGGATCATCAATCACATAGGTTGGGTTACCATCTCTATTGACAATCACATTGGCCTTAAACCCATCTCTATTAAGGTTTGAAGAAATAATTTTCTTCCCATGGGTTTAGTCAGTGAATCGGCCGAATTCAATTCTGACTTCACATAATCAATTGCAATTATTTTATCTCTTAGTAGCTACTTAACGACATCATGCATCAATGACATGTGTCTGCTCTTACAATTATAAGATTTATTTGACACATCCCAAAACCGAATGTGATGGCACGTGCCCAAATCCTATCGGACACGTCAGCCTAACTGACACATCCCAAAAACCGAATGTGATGGCACGTTCCCAAACCCCACCGGACACGTCAGCCTAACACTCAAAAATCCGACGATACAGAATTAATAAAACAAGAATAAGATAGAAAGATAAGCGGAAATCTTTAAATAAACTCAACATAACCCTAGAATTGGTTGTCACATGTACAAACCTCTAATACAGAATCTGAATAAAATATACAAGTCTCATAGTAAAGTTCTAGAATAGAACAGAACAGTAAATATAGATAACTTGAGGGCACGTCTGGAATGAACCGCT
>JAJOOR010038181.1:0-10033 GCA_036250505.1 Solanum acaule | reverse complement strand
ACCAAAATAACAAAAGCCATAATAGCAGCAGCAGCAGCAGAAAATGTCCACACAGGGCTAACTCTAAAAGCAGCACAATACTTGACAAGATGTATTGGAACCTTCCACCACCACACTAGGCTCTTCTTTTGGTCCCCTGCATCCCTCCTCTGTTCACCTTCAACATTTCCATTTTCCTTTTCCTGATTTTCTTCAACAGAAACTTGTTGCAGATGACTATTTTCTCCAGCACCAAATTTCACAGAATCCGGCCTAAATTCTTCACCACTTTCACTTTTCATCTCTTCAAAACCCAATTCATTTTTACCCTCACTGCCGGAATCCGACCAGAATTCGCGAGAATTCTTCATGGTAAACTCGTTGTTTTCAGAATCGGGCTCAATCCAACTCGGATTATCCGACTCCTCGCTTCCATCCGCAGAAAACGTACTCATATACCTGATTTGAGAGTCTAGAGAGAAGTAATTGGGTTGAATCACACCGATCGTCTCAGATCCAACTTCATCGACACCGTTCGTGTTTCCGGCTGAACCATCCGGAGTTAACGGTTCCGAGTCAGATGCCCGGTTCGAGGGAATCATCTCCCACTCTTGGAACTCGGCTGCCTCAACATCCATGGTGCTGATCAAACCCTAAATTACGGAAAGAGAGACACACAGGGGGACAGGTTGGGGGAGAAAAGAAATAAGGCTCTTATCCATTCTCATTGATAGACATACCGAACCAAATTCAAATTTAATCCGACTCCAATATAACTATCAAATACTCATTTTTTTTCTCTAAAAAAGTCAATTCAAATCGTTTCTTTTAAACAATAAAAGTAAAATAAGTATTTTTTTATTGATAGGGTCTCATTTGTTGTTATTGGTTCTTAACTAGAGGTTTCAGACTCAAACAAGTATGGAAAAATCCTTGGTCGAGCCGTTCCCCCAAATGGAGTCCTACATGGACCGAATCCAAAACAGTAAATATCGGACACCAATTGAAAAAAAAAAGAACAAGATCATTTGTTTTCTAATTCATTCCTTCCTGTCTCGATAGAAATTATAATTTCGAGAAAGTGCTTTGACAATAGGTAAATGGGATGAACAAATTGAAAATCAATCCTTTCCTCTACACTCACTCGATTCCAGTTACTTGAAACATGTATACAACACGAATACTTAAGACTTAAGAGTGAACTAACATGCCAAACACATAGGACCTATTGAGACCATACTAGTAGAGAAAGAGCAGAAGCTCCGTTCCTCAACAAAGTGTTCACTACTTTTTCGCGAGTTCCATTCGATCTGATATATATTGGATGAATAGAAATCATGCAAGCTACCTCATTTAGAAAAGAGCCATGCCTTCGAAAATGGAACTATGAAAACATCAATCTCCAACAATAGTTCTCACAAGACAAAACTATTACCATCTCAATACTACAAGAACACGCAGAAAGTAGATAAAAGCTGCATATTGTGACTCAATTGGCTCTACTTTTTGACAATTGATCAACTCCCAACCTACTTTTATTATGTTAATGTTACACAATACATGGAAGATGTTTATAGAATTACACATTCCATCTTTAGATCTCCGAAAATGATTTGACTGTCCTGAACCCGTGATTATCTGGAAGAGGTCCGTTTCCAGGTCTGATGGAGATTATCACATCCAAACCTGAAGGAGGAGGAAGGGCAACAATGTCAGTGAAACATATGCACATCTTTATGGTGAAGTATAGCTTTTAGTATAAGAAACATCACACAGGCTCCAGCCGCACAAATTTGTCTAGATGAGCTCCTAGTTGTTGGGATTGAGAGGAAGAATCACACCAAAAAATGGAAGTTCTAACATCCTAAATTGGCAACACAGTTGTTTGCCAAACTACTTTTTATTTTAATGACAGAAAAATCCCCCAAGGCATTGGCACATGGTTTGAAACTTGGAGTCGGTGGATAATGCACATGTCCCTCTTCCTTTCTCCACTTAAATACCAACCTACTTTTTCAGCTAGTATTTGGTTTCATTGAAGAGCGAGAAAGCTAGCAAATATCATATATAGAGTTGTTTTCATACAAAATGGGCAGGATGTTTACCTGCTGCCTTTGCAGCTGTCGCCTCTTGATAGACATCTGTCACAAACAAAATCTCTGATGGATTATCTACTCCCAACGATGCTGTAATTTCTGCATAACTTTTTGTTTCTCTCTTGTTGCTGCAACAGGAGAAGAAAGAAAAATTACTTCAAATGACAAATAGGACCAATATATGAAAACCCACGGAAAGGTAGAAATTTACCCCACTGTTGTATCGAAAAATCCATAGAGATATGTTCTTAGGTCTCCGTGTTTTGTGTGACCAAACAAAAGCCTCTGTGCCAATCTGCTGCCGCTTGAGTATATGTACACCTGAGAGAAAAAACTAGTTGATCTGACTAGTACATGGAGCTTATAGACTTCAGCATTACCTTCTTATGATCATGAAGAAGAAGAAGAAAGCATTTAATTTAAACCACACAGGACATTGGAGCCTTTCAAGAAGAAATAGAGTTATTGTTTCGATGATCGTAATTGTTTTCATTTGCAACAAAATTTGGATACAACTAGTGAACTAGAGCTTACTAAAATGAGGAATGCAGTGTACGGAAACAAGGGAAAGATGAAAGAAACCTTGATGCCTAAAGCAGTCCATTTCTCAAGAGCTGCAGGTACATCATCAAAAACAAGTCCCTCTAACTCATTGTTCTGGAACCCAGTTTGCCAAATATGTCCCTGAGTATGAGAATATGAAGTAAAGAACGAACTGTAAGCAACTATTAGATGAAACTGTATAACATTTATATCTATTTGAGGGGCCTAGGTGAAATTTCACCACCACTGTCCTCACCTGTAACTCTTTCAAGGCAGTAATCTTGCGGTCAGCTTTAATCATTGCCTCAACATTAGCGACCAAAGCTGCAATTACCTCCATTTTCCCAGCATCATCAGCTGGGATACACACAGCACCAGCAACACCATTTTCCAGGTCTTGTTGCACCTGAAAGAACATCACAAAGGAGGTAAGATTAAAAAATAAAAAAAGCAGCACAACGGATCTGTACTGTTTTATACTTCTTAAATTTGAAAGCAGACAGTTTTATGTGAAAAACACCGAATGATGACCTAGTAAGGAGAAGAAACTAGAGCATCTTGTGTGTTAATGGACTCAATGTATGAGAAACAACACATCTACACTGCGACCCTGTAATGAACACCCTCAAATTGGATCAGGATTAGCTTCCGCTTTTCCATACTCATGCCAGACACCCACCTACAAAACTCTCCTCCCCCCTCCCCCCACGCCTTTCTTCTCAGCAATCTACAAACAAAATGACCCCTATCTGATATATTTACCATTTCTTAATGTCCTTTCAAGCATCACTTGACACTTTACACTGGTTTCAGAGAAAGACAAAGCTAGTAAACATAGCTCCAGCAATCAAATTCTGAATAGAAGTATGTATGATTGCATGCAAAGGTCAAAGACACAATATGCTAATTAGTGTTTATGAAAAGAACTTTTATCTTGCTATCAGAAAATTCAAATAGGTAGTGCTGATGTAAATTGGAACGGGTGTTTAATGTTATCTAACACGAAATTCATGAGACCACATGAGCAACTGATCCAATAGGAAAAGAAAAGCACATATAAAAGTAGGCAAATTTGGTAATTGAAACAGAAAATATTCCTATAAAAAATCAGCATCACGGCATTACCAAGAAGAAATGTAGTGATAGTCTTTTTTCTTTAACTCATATGAACTACGATGCATTAAATGCCATATGTGGACACTTCTAATCCATCCATTAACACGCCAAGGAAGACAAGACAAAATGACTAAATTGTGGATAACACTTCTGTGGGCCATTTGGCAGAACTTATTCAGCAGCTCCAAGGAGGTTGGATGTCATTCCTAGCCTGGCACAACCTTAGCAATCCAGATTTGGATTTCTCATAAACTTTTCAGGTTTGTTACAGTTACACCCAAAAATTCTGTTAAACCTTCCTAATGTTCTCCAAAACAGACATCACCATTACGACATAATAACATCTCACCACAAATTTTTCCAAGAAAAATGCTCAACTCTTTTGAAAACCTTTTTCACAAAGCTATTTTCTCTGTAAGTTTACTTACTTGAGCGCGTAATAACTTAATATCCTGTTGAGTTTCTGCTGAATCATATGTTGCATCCAAATGTCTCCCAACATTATTACGTGCATAAGGGAATAGAACATCAGTAACAAATGATATTGGGGTAGTGGTTCCTTCAATATCCAAAACGATGCACCGCTGCAAGAAAGTATAAATATCACAATGCAGACAACAATAAGAACTCAATGGAAACACCTACGGCACATAAACGTAAATCTTTAGATTTCAAGAAAGTAAGAGAATAGTCTAAACTGTTGAGGTGCTTACCCTTGATGGCTTTATGCTGCCATTTGGAGCAAGTGCAGATATTTTTGCATTCTGAATGGGACCATGAGCTGGTGTTGTCCAGTCAATTCCTAATTGATGAAGTTTAATTGCAGCATCAAAGAGGTAGTGGTAGCACTCAGACTGGAAGATAGTATGTCAGTTAGAAGAGTGCCAAATGAAGCATACATCTCAGATACATTAAACTAATTGATCTGAAGACTGTTTCCATATGTACATTCTTAAGTAGACTACAAGATGTACATAGAAACTCCTTCTGAGGTCATCCTTAACTTACTAACACAAGTTAAGTTAATCTTATTAGTTCTAAAATCTGCTACCTAACCATATCAAACCCTCCCCTCCCCTCCTGATATAGTTCATGACACAAACCTGTGTTTTAGCGCTGATCCAAGAATCTCCCCATACATATATACCATGGTTGCGGACCAGCACAGCTGTTGTTTTTGGGTAAGCTTTGATCTGTTCAACATGGAAAAAAGTTCAATACTTTCATAGAGATGTGTCACTCAAAGGATAGAATCATCAGGTTTTGGTGATCATAGCCGCAAGACATTGAATTTGCAAGTGGAAACTCTTAGCACAATGTTTGGTGATCATAGTCAAACAAAAACAGGAATGGAGTTGACGTACTTATAGAAGTTCCAGTAAAAGCATCTAAAAACTAAGTTAAAGCAGCACTAAAAATCTAAACAAGCGCAGATGCACAATGGAAGGGTGTGACATTTAGAAGAGGGAGACACATACAGCTTCAGCAAGAGATTCTGTGAGTTCTCTCTCATATGCAGTGTTCTCTATGATAGGAACCACAAGTTCGTCATAGTAACCATGCCCTTGAATTCCTTTTATCATTTCCATATGAGTGATCTGTCAATCAAAGCAACAAAGAATAGCGAATAAGATGAAAAATAACAACAGAGTTCAGTAATTTACAATGAGGAATTAAATCTTTAAAATATTATCAATTGAGCTAGGGGAATTACATGGAGGATATAGAGACAATAGCAACTCTATACATTGGTAAAAAGAAAGTTCAAATGAAAATTTTATCAAGAGATCAATCAATTATGCCTCAATTCCAAACTAGTTGTGTCAGCTACATGAAGTAACTATATAAATAAATATATAAAGAAAGTCTCGCCCATACAGTGGCAGGCAAAGGGAAGATGCATTAGGATTACACTTCTTATAATGTAAGGAAAAGCAAGTATCTTTAGTTGAAAGAAAATCCATACTCTCAAATAAAAAGCCAAAATATCAGTAGTCAGCATTATACGCACTGAATTGAATGTTTGGAGCTCAGCATTACCGAGTCTCTGTTTTCTTGATGACTCAAAAAGATATTATCGGAATCACATCAAGATGGTGTTAACTTCACAAAAGTTTGTAGCATGTTTACCCGAAATTCTTTTGCTAGTGGATTGAGCATCGTTACAAGACAGGATTCCATTCCATGACTGTGGATAACAGCGCCAGCATTACGCATCTGATATGCCTGAGGAAAAAAGAAAAAAGGAAGAAACTTACAATCTGCGGAGTAAATAGTCCATCAAAACGAAAAAGAGAATTCATTTATAGATCAACTATTATGAGATCACACTCTCCATTCCAAAGAAGTCATGCTTTATCTTAGAAACTGCAGGCTACAACACTAATAATCCTGGGTCCTGACTGTTACTAGATTATTGAGAGAGACAAAACAAATTTAAAAGCTGGCAGCAGAGAAATAATAACATGATACCGAGGTGAACCTGCGAGAGATGAAATATGCTAAGTTTGTTGAGCTACACAAAAATAAAGAAAGGACTACAAATAACATAACGATTACACTGAGAAAGAACAATCTACAATACAACAACAACATCCCAGTGTAATCTTATCCCACAAGTGGGGTCTGGGGAGAGTAGTCAACCATACCCCTACCTTGGAAGGTAGTAGCACTGTTTCCGATATTTCAAAGTACACATGACTGCAAAACAATTATTCCCTGATAAAAATAACACTTTTTCCTGTTCAGCTATGAACTTTAGACAGCTGAGAATAAACGCCAACTTCAATTATCTTCTGAATTTTAACCAAAAACAGCAATTCAACTTCCACTATACCTTAGTTCCACAACTTTTCAATAGGTAAAACTTAAATTTACAAAACTACAACAACTAGTATTTCATCAAAGATCATAGAAACCTCTATACCTTCATAAAAAGAGGAGCACAATCAGAACACTTAGGAGGTTTATGAGGGGTAGGTTTAGCCACCGGCGCAGATAAAATAGACCCATCTGATGCCATAATATACATATCCTCATCTACCATCCTTTCCTTTTGCACCCCTAACAAAAAAACCCATCAACAAAAAACTCAAACAAACAAAACCCAAAAATTAAAAAGTTGGGTAAGATCGTAAATGGGTTCTTCTCACCAGAAGGAGACATAACGATAAGTTGTTCGGATTTAGGAAAGGATTCATCATGTACTTTAATGGTGATGCTTCCGCCGGTGCCGGAAACCCATCCCTGATTGTAGAAATGACGGCAGAGCTCAGCGATTAAGGACTTGGTCTCTTTGACCTTGTCACCTTCCAAATATGCTTGACTGGTAGTCGCCATTTTCAGAGCTCCGTTTGCAGTCAATTGGGCTGCTGATGCCGCTGCCATATTTGCTTTTATTATGAAGAGAGAAGGAATAGATTCTTTTTCGGGATTTTGAGATTAATTCGTTTCGCCACCAACACAAAAAAATTATTCGAATTTTCAATACTCAAAATACTCCACTTAATTAAATTTATTTTAATAAGAGTATCATCTCAAAATAAATAATCACATACTTAATATATAATATTTAGCATAACTTTTACAAATAATATTTAGTCGTTTAAATGTACTTTTCCTTAAAAAAAAATATGAAATTTGATTTAAACATGAAATATATTTTAAATAGGGTTAATTTTATAAGAATAAAAAATATAGGGTAAATTTAAAAGAAGTGAAAAAAAAGGTTTTGGGTGTTTTTCAAGTTTCAAATAGAGCCTTAGATTGTAGTTGAAATTTTCATGATCAAACACTCATTATCAAATAAAGTGAAGAAAAAAATGAAAAATTATTATGCCCAAACGAGTCTTAAATTATTGAAAATGTACATATATATCACACTAGTTTGGTTCAATATGGGATAAGTTGGAATATCTCATTAAGTTTGAGATTATGGGTACGTAATTGGGTAGCTGATTGGAGTTGAAATCACTGTACGTACGTATTATTTTATTTATGTATTAATAAGATAATATTTAGTTATTCAAATATTAATTCTTCAATCTTCTACTCTGCATTAAACAACACATAGATTATTTAGTTATACGAGTTTTAAATTACAAATTAAATATCATATTATTAAGTGTGTTGAATTTTATACCTAACATAAACATCCTACTGTTAAATAAGTAAAACATAATATTATTATTATTATTTATGCAAGATTTAATAATGAATAAATTAGGTCCTAATCATCTATAACGACCCCTAAATTCAATAATTTGGGGCTGAGAAGTATTTTTTTCTTATTGATTTCACAAAATAATACTAGGAAAAAGGATCTGACATGATGATCTATGTTTCACATGTGGAAATACTAAATGTCGGATTGATTAAGAAAATGGGTAATGCTAAATGACTAAAAAATTTGGCCAGAAATTTAAAAAGTCTATAATATCCTGTTTATTTTAAAATAAATTGATCTTTTTTCTATTTTTTAATTAAAATGTATTAAAGTTAAAGGGGTAAAAATGTTCAAAAAGGTAAAATAACATAGAGTGAAATATGTTATTTTACCATTCTGGTCAAATTCTGACACTGATTATGTGTAATCAAAATTACAAAAACTAGAATGCAATAATGGTAGGTGGTTATCGTCAATGAATGTGGTATAGTTGAAGAAATTATTTTTTTTCTTTAGCGGTGTTTTAAGCGACACACACTAAATTAGTTGTCAAATATCGAAAATAAAAAATACGTAAAAATAAAATAAGGATGTTACTAGGTTAGGTGAGTATATAGATCTACTTTTTTTAAAAAAAAGAAAAGGCACATCATTTATGGGCATATATGCATCAGCTCACCCAAATTGCGTGCACTTCCTACAAACGTTTTTCACGGCGTGGGTCATGTGGCACAGGAATTGTGACATTGTCAGCTAGACGCAACATTCAACCAAGTGCATCATTTTATTATATGTAATATTAGTGGTGTGGATTCACGTACCCTATATTTAGGCTATAAATTTGCCTTTAGGGTTGTTTAAAATCGAATCGAAATCGATAATTCAAATAGAAAAAATGTTATTAGTTTATCAGTAATGGGTTATTGATTTAGCGGTTTTGACTTTTGATGACAGTTTTGATTATTTTTTTGTTATTGGGTTATCGGTTCTTAACGGTTTGAGGTTTTTTTACTAAACGGGTTAACCGATAACCCAATAGTAAATTAAATAATTATATTTATACCATTTTGTATATAAAATCCTTGACTTAGAGTTGGATTTCCTACTTTTATTTCTGGTTGTCTCAAACTCTTAGTTATCTACAATGTAAAAGTGTTTGCTTTTGAACAAGATGTAACTTGTGAACTTACGTGCATGGTTCATTTGGTTTGTCACCTTGTTTATAAGTGATTTTCAATGATTTTTTTTGTGTCAAAATCTTAACGGTTAAGCCAATAACCGAACCGATAACAATTAATCTGATAAACCAATAACCGATAAGCCAATATCTTAATGGTTTAGCATCTCTACAAACCGATAATCAATAAGTCAAATCGATAAATTTCAAAATTGAACCAAATCGACCAGTATGCAAGCCTATTTGCCCTGCAAGGGCGAAATTAGACTTGTTACATCAGGGGCGCGAACCTACGTAGGATCAACTGGGTTCATATGAATCCATTTCATTGAAAAATAACATTATATATATAATGAATTTTTGAAATTATATAGGTATATATTAAATTTTGACTCCATTTATACAAGTGCAACACTAGCCTAGGGGTTCAAATTTTTCCAAGACACCTGAATTTGAATCTGGTTATCAACATTTAAGCCTCAATTCATTTTTGAATATTTAAAAGTCTATATTTATTTTTTATATCTTGAACATACTTAGTGAAAATTCTGGATCTGCCACTGTGATATTGTCTCTGAGCGAGAGGGCAACATTTGCACTATTTTATTATATATCATATTGGTGTTGTGGATTCATGTACCCTATCCATTTTACGTATCAATTTGTTTGTTTATCTGATTTTAAATTGATATAGAGTTTTAAAAAGTGAAGAACTTTTTTTAATTTTATGATCTTAAACTAAAGTTATTTAGAATATATCAAAATGTCAATCTAACGAATGTTATATGAAAAGTTAGAATTAAAGAATTGTTAAAAAAGAAAAAGACATTCTTTTTTCAAACATATTAAAAAAAGAAAATACGACAAACAAATTAAAACAGATGAATATTACGTATCAAATTAATAAATGAAGAAGAAATATACGGAGAATCTGTAAATATATTATTTCACCAATTT
>JAJOOR010038180.1:0-11446 GCA_036250505.1 Solanum acaule | reverse complement strand
TGAAAAATTTAAGGAAAAAAACAAAAGAAAAATTAGTTGAAACGCCAAAAGTGTAACCGATAACCACTTGGAGAGGTGCTACTCAAAAAGACAAGATAGATATAAGATTTTAATTTCTATCCTCACTTAGAGAGGTGCACCCAATCATCATCGTATTATTATTTGATACTTTAAATGTGGGTTCACACATCTATATTTAAATATTTTTCTTAAAATATAACACTAATATATATGATCTAGAGAGGGGAGCATGGGTTCACGTGAACCCATGGCACCCCCTCTAGATACGCCCCTGCAAACGTTATTCATATTCTGTGTGTTATCTGGAGTTCATTTTTGTGTTTTTATCACAGTTTCAAATGGGAAAGCAACTTTTACAAACTATTGGACAAACTTTTACTCCAGTGATATGAAATGATCATAAAAATTATCTTAATCAACCAGTTAAATTTAAAATGTATCTATCTCTTTGCATCTGATTGATTGCTTTCGGGTTTTTCTTCATTCAATTCCTGTCTAAACTTAATTGGAAGGTGTCAAAACTTTGGGAATGCATTATTCCATTGGAACATTGAAATTGAGACTGAAGAGAAACATACAATGGATATGTGCAGTATAGAAATGAATGCTTCTGTGGAGACTCATCAGGAAAGCATATCTTTACCTCTTCGCAGCCAATTAAATACAACATAATCTGTTCAGCATGGGTTTGATATGTAAGATCTCAACACAGAGTAAAAGATTGAAATAATTTCTCAACTTTGGATTTTGACAGTATGTGGCTATTAGGGTATCAGATGAAGAAAGTTTTGAAGTTGATTCAACTACCTACTATTGGAAAAAAGTAAACCGTTTAAGATCTGGTTGATGTAAGAGAGTGGTGATTGATTTGGATAACTTGTAAAGAAATATAGAACTGATACCCTCTTCTTTACTCTTTAGGAGATCCAGCTTGCAAGCTGTGACAAGAGTGAAGAATTTAATGTAGCAGAAACAGATTACACAACAGGCCTGTATGTTAAACTTTCACTTTAGTCGACTAAATGGTGAAATCAAGAAGTCGTGATCCGGATACTCAGTCATCATCAGTGAATAAGCGTCAACTAAGAGTCTAAGACCACTCCTTTTCGAGATAGTTTTTAGATTTTCAATTTTTTAACACCACGAGTTTCTTCATACTTCTATGATAAATTTTGAGAACACTTGGCTATTTTTATGTGCCTATACAATTATACTTTGCGGGTTAAATACTGTGGCACAAGCCCGTATGTTTTATTTTCATGGACAGCCTAGGTCAAGAGACAACGACTCTTCTTGGTTACCAGTTACACGCCCTTATATCATCAAGGTCTTTTTCTTCTTCTTTTAACAACTTGATTGAGGTTGACCCTCAGAGACTTAATCCTTCTTTTGCGTATAGTTACTTCTGCTGACCATTAAGATTATTGTGGAAAGCTTCACCATTTTAGGATTAAAACATGTTATGAAAAGTGACGAAGCTTCTTGTAGAAATGGACCTGGGTATGGGTATTATGGCATTCTTCTTAAAAAGTGTTGGCTGCCTTTAAGTGCATTCTAGAACTTTGATTTTTGAAACTTCTCTTGTTCACTTAGGTTTAGTCAGATGATTTAATGTTCCATAAGGGTGTGGGATTCTACGTGAAAACTGGGTATAACACGATCAACGCGTCCTCTGTTTTTTTTTTTGTGGGTTAAGTTTGGCGCGTGCTATGACAACTGGTAATAGTAGTGTTTCTGGTTCTGATTTCTTAATATCCATTTTTGTGCAGTGTTTTTGAAGCTGAGAGGCCAGGGTGTAAATTTACATTGCAGCAGCGTATTTCGACATTCTTTTACAAGGTATAGATATAATTCAACTTCTTTGTCAGTTTCAAAAAAATTAATAATTTGAACCTCTTTGTAAGTTTCAAAAAAAATAAATTGAACTTCTTTGCTATCTTTTAGATGATCTTGGTACTCCCAGTCTATACAGATGATAGATCTTGGATAAGAGAATTTGTTTCTATGTGAATCTTTTTTCAAAGTCCTGATTCATAATCTGTTATTTTGGTTCCATTTGATTTGTTCTTCCCAAGTATTGAGTCATTCTGTAGTTCTGAAGCAGTTACTCTTTAGTGTTATAACCTATTTCACTTTCATGATTACCAGGGATTTTTGTATGGCTCAGTTGGATTTGGGTGTGGCCTCGTTGGTCAGGGCATTGCAAATTTGATAATGACTGCTAAGAGGTATGTGTGTGAAACATTCTCCACACTCTAGTTCACTTGAACTGTCAATAATGTACACCTCCAACTCTCAGCCAGCCATATTCAAGCTACAGTTATTGAGTGTTTCTTTCCCTTTGAAAGTCGCGCTTATTCGAGCCTTTTGGCCAGTTGCATCAAACAAATATAGAGTTTCTTTGCTCTTCTGAATTGTATCCTGTCACATTTACATATCAATTAGATCAGTTCTAGAATTGGCCGGCCTTCCTTCTTGTTATTTTTGTTTTGTGGCAGCTGCAAGCTACTTGACAAGAGTTTTTCGCTATTGCCGGCTGCTTTACAGCTATGCTCTTTTCCTCTTAGTTTCCTTTTTTTTTTTTGGGCTACATTTTATTTATTCATTTTAGGTGTATCTCCGATATCTTTGAAGTTGGATGCATGCAATGATACCTGCATTTAGTTTCTTTCATATTCTTCTTAACATGGATGTTATTGAAACTTTGTGGACTCTTTGTCAAGATTTCATGCTATTTTCCCTATGAAGAACAGTATATAGAAAATCATAAACATGGATCTTGTGTGTGCACAACTTCTCAAAATGTAGCTATTGGAATGTGTACATCTTTATTCACTCCAATGAACAAATTTTTTATCTTATGTGTTGAGAATATTATTAAATAATAAAAGTGTGTTCTCTTTAACAACTTAAGCTTTTAGATGAGATGGTCACACACTTTAACATGGTATCAGAGCAAGCAGAGGTCCTGTGATATAAAAAGAATTTCCACGTGCTTGGCCCATAAAAAAGAATCATGCCCGCGCGTGAGGGGTCGTGTTGAGAATATTACTAAATAATAAAAGTGTGTTCACTTTAACAGCTTAAGCTTTTAGATGAGATGGTCTCGCCACAAAATCAGTTGCGCGTCTATTCAGCTAAATGGTGTGCTATTCATTCTCGTAATGGGTTGACATTTGATATTCTTATGTGTCTAACAGGAGCATCAAGAAGTCAGAAGAGGACATACCTGTCCCTCCTTTAATAGGAAGTGCTGCACTCTGGGGTATGTGCTACTGCTTTTGAATTGTTATTTGTACCTTTGAATATATGTAGCTAAATAATTATAGAGCAAAGGGCAGACTCGAATCCATCATTCCTATTTAGAAGCTAAATAATGAATTCATATTTCTTAAGGAGGGTCATTTAAAACAATATACTTTTGATGGATTCACCTTTATGAGAGTGGAGTGGGGCAGCTCCTATTAGGCCTAAGTCTTTAGAACTTTCATGAATAACCAGACATATGCAATAAGGAAAGCGCATGGCCTATATCACGCAACACTGCGTTGAACAACAAAATTATAAGGGTCAAAATGTGATTTGAAATTGGGATACCAGATCTATTGCATTCAGACCATACAAATCTAGCAAGTCTTACTATATTATTGCTTACTCTTTTATTCTTAAAAATCTTTTGAAATATGTGGGTGTTTGTTGGCAAAGTAATAGTGGTATTTCAAAAGAACTTGCAGAAATAGCTTCTATGTAAAGGAACTTGCCCAAGTGTCTTTCACAACATGACCACATGGCTATGTGGCAAATGAACCCTTGACAAGTTGCAACCACGCAAAGAATCAATGGTCAATGGCATGCAACCCGTCATCCTATGACACATGGCATGACTAGAACCATCTTCCATCCCTATGTATATCCCCATATTTCTTCATTAAAACATCAATAATTAGTCACTCCGTTACACCTAGTCACCTATCATCCTTCATAACTTGCTTGATTTATTATTTAAATTTTGTTGTTCGTTCTCCCTAAGTAGAGAAAGGCTTGTTTAATCCCGGAAAAACTTTCACATAGGTGAAATAGTTTCACAGCTCATTGCATGATTCAAGCTCTACTTATATTTGCATTATTCTGTTATCCCAATAATACAAATTAAAAAATTTAAAGAAATATGAATTATATTCTGTCTGCTGTTTTTTGTTAGTTGGGTTCTTTATATGATAACCTCTTTGCTCATGAAGATTTGAGGCTGTAGTGTCAAAAGAAAAATGAATTATTGGTGATGACAAATTAATAGATAAATTTCTGGTGGGACTTGAACATTTTACCTCACATCATATAGTTTGAAAGGAGAAAAAGTAAAAAGTCTTTAATGGACCACAGTTATGCAATCTTGAGTTAATTTGATTGACATGATATTATTACAATTATTCCAAAGTGCTTTATACTGTCAAATCTGCATGTGTTAACTTTCTCTACCTTTTGCTTGAATTGACTCTTTTTCTTCCTCCATTTCATTCAGGATTCTTTCTGACAGTCTCTTCGAATACCCGATACCAAATTATAAACGGATTAGAGCGTTTAGTTGAAGCATTGCCTGTGGCAAAACGCATCCCTCCTGTTGCCATGGCTTTCACGGTGGGTGTACGATTTGCTAACAATATTTACGGTGGTATGCAGTTTGTGGAATGGGCTAAGCTGAGTGGGGTGCAATAAGAAAATGTGTTGCCAAGAATAAGAATTCCAATGCTGTTCAATTAGATAATAGGAGTAGTTCACTAGAAAGGAAAAATAGTTTATTATGCAAGGATTACCTAGCAAATACAGATGTTAGAAGCCTGTTGAAATTATTGTATGCTACTGTTCTATGTTACTCGGACTCTCCAAAAATATTGTTGTACCCATGTAGGATTCTCCAAAAACACACTACTTTGGGAAGATCCGACAAACATGTCAGACATTTTTGAACAGTCCGAGCAATATAGAGTACTGTTAGTCTTAGTCATTTCTCTTGTTTGATTGGTAGTGTAGTTGTCAATTCATCATGTTGATCTCAAGGAGTCAACTTTAATATTCTTTGTTGAACTAGTTAGCTTCATTTTTGCTTAGATGGCTAAGCAAATGCCTAATGGCATAGCCTTTGGCTAGTCATGCTATTACAATTTGGACCACTATGGTTATCCCGAATGACCTTGAAAATGGATGATCTTGAATTTTGACTCTTGCTTGTCACTACGGGGAAACTTACAAGGTCAAAGGTTGAATCTTTTATATTTTAAGTTTTGCTCATGTGACAAGCAGGGACAAAAATTGAAAACCACTAACATTCAAGGTTGTTTTTGTAAATCAAAAGAAAAAATATTATCTCTCTCGAGAGAGAAGAGTCATACGAGTCACTTAGTCAGCAAAATATAGAATTTGTTAAATATTTGATGGAGATGAGAAGTGTTGAATTTTGACAAACTTAAATAATTAAAACTACTCAAAAGTGTCACTTCAGAAAATATATTATTAATATATAAATGTCTCTGATTTGAGCTTTGTAAATGGAAAAAATTATTTAGGTGGGGAGCATTTTTTTTTTTCCTTCCTATAATGAGTTTTATGCCGTACAGATTCAAATTAGTTAGCTTTTAAAGCATGTAGCAAATACTGAGTGAGAAATTGTTCAAATAATCAGCTTTCAAAGCAGGTAGCAAACACCGAGTGAAAACTGTTCAAGGGACTATTGTTGTTGTAATACAAAACAGAAAACAACAAAGGAAAAAAGAATAATCCAGTTGTTAATGCTTACTAAAAAGTTGTCTTTGAGGATAACAGAAAATTACAGCCTGTCTCAAACCAAATCATATGGAGCAAAATAACTTGTTTTATTTTCTATGATTTTAATTCACTTACTATTGAGTATTATTATTTTTGTGTAATTATCATTAAAATAGACTTAATAATATTAAAATGTTTAGTGCACCGTAATTAAAGAACACCTGAGAATTTTGTTTTAGGTAGATTTGTCTTTCTGTGATTTATATGTCATGAGTTTGAACTGTGAAAATAATCATGAATGCTTGCATTAGGATAAATCGTTTACGTCATATTCTTTAGAGTGTGACCCTTTCCCAAATCTTATTTGTTTGTTCGAAATTTGGTATAATTAAATTTGTCACGAGAACAAAAGCATATAAATTAACTTTTAATCTAGAGATTAAGCCGGTAAATACATTATTAAATAAACTTATTAAGAACAATAGTGTAATGGAACAAAGAAGATCAAATATTGATCCAGCTCAGTGTCTGGATGTTGCTTTTGTGTTTGTTAATTTTGGAATCAAAGGTATTTGTCTGTGTTTTGTTGTCGTGGGGGTTTGGATTAACTTATTTTAAGTAATTTATAATTTTATTTTTAATACGTGGTCCAATAGAAACGATACACTTTGAGATACAATTAAATATGTCATTTGTAAACCTCTTGTGATTAGCAGGATCTTGTATGAAACTTGTTGACGAGTCCATCCTTTTGTCCTTGTAACACATTTTTGGGAGTCTTTTCTATTTCTTAACACGTTTTCGAGCCATGAGTTCTCACATTTTGTTTGTTGAAACCCCTTTGATTGATCCAGTATCATGATGGAAGTAATCGGTTCGGATATGCAATGATCATTGCTTTGATGACTCTTTTTAAAAAAAAAAAAAAAATTGTTCTAATTCATTCTTCAATTATGTTTAAATGCCTACATAATATCGAATATTTTGTGCATTAAATTATCCCTTTGCCAAGGGTCACCGCCATGAAATAAGATATTATTTAATTTATTTGTTCTATTTTAATATAATACGAACTTTAAAAAAGGGGAAAATGACAAATATACCTCTGAACTATCGTAAATGGTATGCAGATATCCTCCGTTATACTTTTGGGACATTGGTGCCCCTGGCGTCCAAAAACTAGAGCATATATGCCCTTCACTCTTATGGAAGACTAAATAGGGACACATGACGCAATCTTATCCATCGATTCGATATTTAATAAATGTCGGGTCAAGATTATGACACATATATGTTCGTTAGTATAAAGAGTATATATACTTTAATTTTTGGACGGCAGGGGCATCAATATCTCAAAAATATGATGGAAGGTATTTGTATACCATTTACAATAGTTTTAGGATATATTTGTCATTTTTCACTTAAAAAAATAAACACAACTTTTAAACTTAAATAAAATATATATAGTTATTATAATCTTAAACATATTAATATATGAAAATTAAAATTAAAAAAATTTACCAAAAAGTAAAAATGCACTTTTAAAAAATGAATAATAAAATAAAATAGGACGAACAAATTAAAACAGAGGATCAAACAAAATTATTACTCTTACATATATTAAATAAAATAAAATGTAGAGAATCGTCTTCTTACCCATAACCGACGGCTTTTTCCAAATTTCCTCCATTTCTCTCTCCACCTATACATACACAATTACACATCCATATATCTCTATACATTCCGTCGATTCTCAAATTATGTTCTTCGCTAATCACGTAGAACTCCGCCGGATCATTAAATCGGAAAATCGGAGGTGTTGTTGAGGATCGATCGATCGATCTGAACAGAGCAGAGCAGAACGGATATGGCGTTATCCGGCATGAGAAGTTTATCGGTGTTCATCAGCAGCATTCGCAATTGCCAGAACAAAGAACTAGAGCGCCTTTGCGTAGATAAAGAGCTCGGCAATCTTCGTACTCGATTTAAAAATGAAAAGGTACGAGTACAATTCATATGAACTCACTACTTTTTAGAAAAACTGCAATAAACATCTATATAAGCACATAACTTTAAAAATCAGCTTAATTTTTTGAGTTTCATACCTAAACTAGAGTTTTCTAGAGGAATTATTTGTCAAAAAACACATTAATTATCATTTAGAAAACTTGCACTCATAATAATTTACTTCTTAATTCCGTGAATTTTCTTGCGGAACTATTTATCAAAACACAGTCATTTAGGAAACTCGCACATATAAAAGTTTAGCTATAAAACTCGCACCAACAGATTTATGGATTCGAACTTGGGCATTGTGATTTTTGTCTATGTTGTGCACTACTCTATTATTTTATTAAGTGTTCAAAATATTATATATGTCAAATTGTCGATATAAAATGAGATTTAACCTATACGTATAGTAATTTTATGACAAAGAGTGTTCCACTAATCACTTGAAACAACTGTAACTCCGCCCTAGATTTTATGTGTTTTTACCCTTCGCTTTTAAAATATAATAAATTTAATATTAAAAATGTTAAAGATTGAACCGTAAAAATTAAATTTCGGATTCATCTGTTCGTGTTAGTATGTCTAATGTTTGTGATTATTTTTTGTTAGCAAAATTCAAAATTGAATTTTTGCAATTGGTTCTAGTTGAACTATGGACCTTTTTTTCTCTCTCGGCTGCCTGTTTGATACTTGTATTAGAGTTCGATTAAATTTGAATTTGTGTGTTGTCGAGTTTATCTCTAAAAACAACACTTTTAACAGAATTTTTAATTATCAAAACTCAAACCTAAGATTAATTAAAAGTGAAATATCTTAATCATCGATCCCACTATAATTCACATTGGTAAATTATAAACTTCAGCATTTTGTGATGGAATTTCACTTATAAAAATTTCAAATTTGATCACATTACATTGAAATATTTAGTATTTTAGCTAAGAATATTTTATTTAAATTGAATGATAAGAGAAGTTTACATGAAGGATGAGTTGATTAAAAAGAGGTAATAATTGAAGTTTTTTTAACTTTAATGATGATCATCTACCTAATGACTCGTGAAAACATAATTATGAAATCCCTTTAGCACTTTGAGTCCCTCAAATTTAAACATATTTTGATTTTAGCTCTTATAAGTTTTAGTTAAGTAGTAATATTTAACTTTTAATTAATTGTTAATGTGTATTTTGAATTTATCTTTTTGTGTGAAAATTTGATGAAATTATTAAGCGTTGAACCATTTAACCCTTAATATATTATGTTAAATTTGTATATTGTTGTTTCATATTTGATATTTTACATGTTTCTTAAATAAAGGAAACAATGACCCACATTTTAATTAAAAATTAAAAATTAAGTATGCTTAACCAATTATTACATGGACTAAAATTGAAATCTATTAATAATCGAGACATCAAATGTGCAATATATCCATCTTTATTTAAAACATAGTTAATTGTTAACTTTCTAAAATAGTTTTGTATAACCAACATAAAGATTTTATATTTCAACTACTTATGTTTATGTCTGCCTATAAAATAAAATAACTTTTTGATCTATAATTAAAAGTTGCTTTCGATAGGCCCTGAATTTAAGTAAAAGCATTATAAAGAAATTTGAAAGAAAAAAACAATTGGAGAGAAGAAGCCAAGATAAAGAAGGCTAAAGAAAGCATGACAAAACATACTAAAACAGGAATAATCATTACAACAAAATTATTCGATAAGCAAAATATAGAAAACATTAACTAGTAACACAAATGGAATAATAAGAAACTCCCAAGGTAATATTACGATTTTCAATATGAAGAAATAAGCGAGACAATTTTCAACTATCTAACCAACCTTCTACCTTAATTTGTATCATTCGTAACCTTATCTATGGTCATTCCTTGATAGCTGAACATGTGTCATGCCTCAGTAAGCTAAAGTTGTGTCATATCCTTAGTAAGTTGGAGTTGTGTCATATCCTGTTTAAATCATTTTTCTTCAATACTTCTTCCGTCTATCGATCTCTACCTCTCATATAATCATCCATAGCCCGACCTCCACATTGGGGCATGCATGCATGCATCTTTTCTTCACATATCTAAATTATCTCAACTCGATATCCGCATTTTGTCCTCTATTAATGTCACTCCTACCTTATTCTGAATATCTTCATTTTATCTCTCTCCTAGAATGACAAACACTTAAACACGCTCATCTCAATCAGGGGTGGAGCCAGCCCTCTGTTAGGGGGTTCATCCGAACCCCTTTCGGCGGAAAATATTGCTATTTATATATGGTTAAAATTATTTTTTATGTATACATAATAGATGTCGAATCCACTCTGTTAGTTCGTGTGTCTAGTTTTTCAGATTTTGAACCCCCTTATTAAAAATTCTAGCTCCGCCACTGATCTCAATACCCTCATTTATAACACATAACATAATATATTCTCACAAGTTACATATTGAAAGGATGAGATCTTTACCTACCTCTTGAAAATAGAAATGTTGTTTTCGATAAATGTTTATCCCAGATCATTTATATTTTAAGTTTTGAATGGAGTGATATTTTATTGTATCTTTTAAAGTCATTTTTTAAAATCAATTTTTTATTTTATTTTTAAAAGGAAAAAAAACAGAAACTCAAAGAATAGTGTTATGGTTTGTGTTGAATTCAATAAAAAATTAACTAAAAATTAAAAGTCGTTTCGAGGGAGTTTGGATTAAATTAAAAGTTGGTCAAACCTACTTTTAAGTTAGTTTTTTACTTCTGAAAGTGTTTAACAAATATAAAAAATAACTTAAAATAAGTCATAAGTGACTTATAATAAGTTGAGAAGTGTTTGGCAAGGTAAAAAATGACTTAAAATTAGTTTAAAATGACTTAAAATAAGTCAAAAACTAAAAATAGGTTTCCCCCTATTTTTTATTTTTTGATTTAAAAATCATCTCAGTTTGACTTTTTATTTTTGATTGAAAAGCTATTTTTTTTTAATCCAATCCAAACGGACCCTTCGTCCCAACTGGACGTCCGTCGGCTTTTCCAAATTTTCTCAGTCCACCTTCTCTCTAGATCAGACCTCTTTATCTCTCTACCTCTACATACACATCCATATATCTATACATTTCGTCAAATTCCCAATTACGCTCTCCATGAAACACGTAGAACCGCCATTTTCGTTCGCAATTTGAACCTCGATCTTCGATTTTGAACCGTCGGATCAAAGCAAACCGGAGGTGCTGAGTATCTACGGGAAGATACAGTGAAAGAGCCTTCTCGGCTGGATCTGAACGGAAATGGCGTTATCTGGCATGAGAGGATTGTCGGTATTCATCAGCGACGTTCGTAATTGTCAGAACAAAGAACAGGAACGCCTTCGTGTTGATAAAGAGCTCGGCAATATTCGAACTCGCTTTAAGAACGAAAAGGTTTTCGACTTTTCTTTTTTTTTGGATAATTGCAACTCTGTTAGGTGTTAGCAGTATATTACAAGATGTTTAATGTGAGTAATGGTTTTGTCAGGAAATGGAAATGGAAACTTTTGAATTTGACGTCAGTGAAGTGTAATTGGTTTCTGCTATTTTCTGCATTTGGTTTTGGCTGAATTTTGGACTTGTGCTAGCTATACTAGGTGCTTCAGTTATCACATTAGTTGGTTATTGGTATTG
>JAJOOR010038176.1:0-10172 GCA_036250505.1 Solanum acaule | reverse complement strand
AGATTACATACCCTTAAACCAATTTTTAAAATTTATGATTTTATCAGGTTACCATCAATAAATGTAGGAACTATTTTTCATATTATTATTTACACCAAGTCACATACTTAAAATACACTAAAATATGTACCATATTTTTATTTATGAGGTTCTAATTATATACCATAGATCGTCAAACTTGTAGTTTTTTACACCACCAATTACACCAAATAATTTATTACTGCACTCATTTTAATTTACGTATGTTCATATGTAAGATAATATAAATTTGACCAAACAATACAC
Source organism: Solanum acaule (assembly GCA_036250505.1). NCBI lineage: Eukaryota > Viridiplantae > Streptophyta > Magnoliopsida > Solanales > Solanaceae > Solanum > Solanum acaule. The sequence goes on along the minus strand of JAJOOR010038176.1, from coordinate 9,887 downwards.
CAAAGCATACATCAGGCTATTTGTTTGGTGTTAGTTATTAGCGACAATTATACCAGATCACGTACCAAAACAAATACAGAAATACATATCACAAACCTATTGATATAAAATATTTGCTACCATACGCCACACATCATACCAATTAAATCTAAACTTTAACAAAATACAAATTTGACACATCAGTGTACAACAAAATCATATGAAGTTGTTGTAATTACACCAAAATTTCAACGATCCAGAACATCAATCAAATAGTATGAATTAATTTACACCAAAATTGACAAACTAAACAAAATGAATAACTACCAAAAAGTACAAAATAGATATTTGTGAAAAATAAAATTCAACCACGTAATAAAACACCAAGAGAATGATTTTTTATATAATTACCTGATGAGTCCCATTGCCCGTTGTGTTGAATTAGAATTGAGAAATTATTGGTATGCATTTTTTCGATAGTCGTTCTTCTTAGAGAAAGGGAGTTTTGTTTTGATAGGAAACTTCTATTTATGGGAGACAATATATAACATATTTGAATAAATTAGGGAAGGTAAAATTATTGGAGAAATTTATCGGAATCGGGATAAAAGTTGTTGATTTGGAAAATCTTTTTAAAAAAAAAAATTAAATTCTACTTTTGAAAAAAAAAAAGTATTGCTATATAATTGAAAAAAAAAAGTATTGCTATATTGGTGTAAATACAGTTGTTAAGTTGTATACTTAAAAAATCAGCCCAAAAAATATTTTCTACACATATCTAATATTTTTTACAAGAGATATAAACATGAATTTTTTTTTTTAACTAAAAAGATCTGAATACAAAAAGAATGTTTTTTTTTAATAGATTTGAAAATGAAAAATGGAAAAAAATATTTTTCTACAAAGATCTAAATATCTGAAAAGGTGTTCTCTTTTAGACAAAAAGATCTAAAAGTTGTTCCACAAATCTAAAACAAGTTCTGATTTTTTTGCTACAGATCTAAAAATGAAAAAAAAAAATTCACTAAACAAATCTGAATACAAAAATACATGTTCTTTTTTTGAACAAAACCAAAAACAAAAAATGAAAAAAATAATAATTTATACACAGATCTGAATATCCTAAAAAGAGTTTTCTCTTAGACAAAAAGATCTAAAAGTTGTTCTATGGATCTAGACCAAGAATAAAATGAAGAGTTTTTTTAATTTATCCATTAATGGTGTGGCAGTGAAGAAAGAGAAAGAAGAAAAGAGAAACTATGTTTTCTCATTTTTTTATCAGATCCTAAAACCAAAAAGCTTTTTATTTTTTTTCTATCTGCTACAACAGATCTAATATTAAAAAATATGTTGAACCTTTCTTCTTTGATGCCATGGCTAAAATAATAACATTGAAGAGAAAGAAGTTCTTTGATCCTAAAACTTAAAAAAAAGGGTTGCTAGCATTTTTCTAGAGGAAACAACACCAAAACACACTATTATTGTTGCCTAATTATATGCAGAAATAACAGCTTCCCTAGTTACAATTTTTTCAGAGGAACAAATACATATATCTAACATACATGCAAGTCAAAAAAGGTTTAATTTATCCGATACACTCTATCCAACTGTGTTTGCATATATTCGAGATACACTGACTCTTCACTCACCTCTCTCCCAATTTCAAGGAATTTGGGTGAATATCGAGGATAACCTTTTTCTTAGAATTTCTTAAGTTAAAATAATGGAGTGGTTTGACTAAAGTTAACATCAAGATTTAAGGAACTCATATTAAAGTTCTGACATTTTTGACATGTTTAGAGATGCTTATTCTTTTGTTGAATGTTTTGCATAGACCCTGAAGCTCTTGAGAGTGCTTTGGATTATTGATTGAGTTTGTAGTTAAGTTTACATAGAGCACAATCAACAGTTGATCAAGATGACCTCAGATTGGTGATTGGATCATTTCAATAGGTTCAAAATGTATTTTCTAATTGATTTGCATATGGGATTTCAAATGAATTTCGAACAATTGATTTGCATTCAAATAGAATCTTAAATTAAGAATTGGCATCTATCAAAAATAGACTAAACAAACTTTAATTCAAGATTTTATTGATCCGACAGTTTTGTATGATGATTTTGGACTTGTCCACAAATTTTGGTTTAATTTCGATGACTTTCAAACCAATTTTAATAATGTTTTAGGCATTACATTATAATGACTCAAAGGTCTGTTTTTAGTTCTAGAGATACAATGTTTTATTCAAAGACTTCCAAAAATTTGTGGATGATTTATAGGACCGATATGGAGTGTTTGTTGTTGTAACACCCAGAAATTTTTTGAACTAAGACCCGAACCATCCTTCGTTGTAAGTAGGATTTTATCGAGGAATTTAAATTTTTCATAAGTGTTAAGGTCACTAGATATAGCACCTTGAGTTCCAAGAAGAACTAAAGAGAGTTCATTCAAGTCATTCCTAAGTTCCTTTAAATTTGGGTCAACTTCAAACAACCATAACCATCAGTACAAGATGAGTTAAGTGGCTCACAAGATATCAATTGAAAGGTCTTTGAATTATCTTTCCAACGCCACCGAGTTTTCTAAATTTTGAGCTCGTATGAGGGAGATATGCCTGTTTGAAGTTGGATTGTCCGAATAAGGAAAGTTACCCAAAAATAGCAAGGGATATTTTGGTCTTTTCCTTACCCAACCAGATTTAATTCATTTTAGTAAAGTATTACGGGTCTAACATGATTAGGTTCAGTATTATAATCCTAATATACGCTTAGGATTTTAGTTGAGAGTTCAAGAAGAGAAAAGAAGAGAAAAAAGGAGAAAAAAGGAAAGAATCAAGGCGCTCGTCGAGATTCTTCAGAGTTGTTGTGGATTTTCGCCATGGGTTCGATGCCTAAGAGGTATGTAAGTTCACATAGCATTGGGTTCGTTCACCCACATGTCAATCATGTTTATTTCAGTGAAATTTGTTCTAGAAAGTTGAAAGTTTGATGATCTTGAATTGTGGTCTTGAAATTGGCTTTCATTCTTGAGTTAGGATGGAATTGTGGAGTTCTTGAGGAAATCATATCAATTTTGGAGTTGTTTATGATTAGATTCTTCTGTACATGTATTGGGTATTTGAATCTATAGAGAAATTCAGAAAAAGAATCAAATCTAGGCGAATTGGGGTAGAAAACGAGGAACAAAAAGTCAGACAGAAAACAGGTACCAGGTCTGCACGGACCTGTTTCTCAGAGGTGAAATTTTTCACTTTGCATCGTGGAGAGAACGTGAACTCCACTGTTTCAAAAATTATTTCGACCAAACATTATAATTCATCTTCGTGTCACGGACTTGCTCCCCAGGCAGTGTTTTTCAACCGTTTCTAATGATTATCTATCTAAAACACTTTTAATCATCACAATATCTTTCCTATCACAAATCATAACCTTGAATTCATAATTCAAATTCAAGGTAGAGCTAAGAGTTAAGTCTTTAGAGTTCTTTCGAACATTTTGAGAAAGTACTTTTGAGTAGTCTTGTACAACTTCTAACAACTTCTTTCAAGACTCGAGCAAGTGGTATGAGAATTAGGAGAGTGTATTCATGAGTCTACATTATCATCACGATATCCTTCATATCATGAATCATATCTCTTGAATTCAAAATTCAAGTTTAGGAGAGAGTTAAGAGTAGAGTTCAAGAAAGTCTTTGAGTCCAATTGTGAATCCTTTGAGATCAACTAACGATTTGAGCTACGTTTTGAGGAAGTAAGTATGAGAATGAGAAGATTTGTATACCAGAGTTCCATATTGTTATTTAGATACTCGAGTCGAGTCATTCATGCCCATAAATTCCGTATGAACTTTATCAGTTGAGCATCTTTGAGAGGAATAGTATCTTCAAGTTCTATGTCTTGAGTAAGGAGCTCCTAACCCTTTTGAGATTATATTCCTAATCATGGGGATATTATAGGTTACCCATGAAGTCCTTGAGTTGAGTTGTTCATGTCCATAATTCTGCAAGAACACTATGAGTCAAACATTCTTGAGATGAAGTAGTATCATGAAGTCCTTGAGTTGAGATCGTTCATGCCCATAATTCCACATGAACCCTCTGAGTTGAGTATTCTTGAAACGAGTATTATCATTGAAGTTCTTGAGTTCTGAGTTGTTGTGTCTCGAGTATTGAGTTATATGTATGGTTATTGAAAACCTTGAATTGAGTCGTTCACGTCCATAATTCGGCATGAACTTTATTTTGAGAAGTCTTTTACAAATTTTTCTAAACTTTTTTTAAGACTTGAGACTTCAGTTGAGAAAAAGTAGAGTCGAGTTCATTTTCATAAAAATGATATATCGAAACTATGTATTCCTAAGAATTAATATTTTCACATTTAAAATAGGAGGAAACTGAGATTTCCAAAAGAGTTTTGACCAGTTTGAGTAACATCTAGGTTCTATATCTTGGAAAAGTATTGTCACACCCCTAGCTAGAAAGGGGCAGACATCAAGGATATACACAAGCTCCTGCTAAATATCTTACTAATCTCATGCCAAAGCTAAAGATTCATAAGCATCGGAACCTATATGAAGACACATACTAAAACATAAATAGCAAAAGGCCCCGTTGGGCTACTTTACAACGGAAACAAGACTAAGTCTACGAAGCCTCTAAGAATCTGATAACTAGTCGGGACAGGGCCACGACATACCCATTCTGATATATGTACATATGTAGCAAAATATAGGCTCTAAATATCTGATAGCTCCAGGTAGAGGTGGAGCTTACCAACTGCTAAACTAGAAGTCTATAGTCTACTGAAAATGCTTATTGTCCTGAGTACCTGAGCCTGTAGTGAAACAAATGAAACGCCAAAATAATAGGGACGTCATTACATACAAAACATGTATTGGTATGTAAAGCGGACTGAATAACAAATAGACATCAAATATCATGATAGGCAAATCTGAGCATGTGTATGCAGGAGACATAATTTGTAACTGGAATTGTGACCAACCTCAATGGTCCTCATCAAACGTTTCATGGCTTAGTGATTTATATATATATAATCCCTATAATTTGCCTAAGTGATATATTTACTTCATTATATCACTTCTTTGCTCTTTGTAAAGCTAATTGTCAGGGAATCACATGATGGCCTACTAACGGCGATTAGTGAACCCTGTATGGCATCTGTAGCCTACTGGCATGACCACACGTGAAATCTCATAGTCTAGTAACGAGGTCTATCAAGGTACGCCCCCCAGGGCTCTTGTATAGTTTGCTCGCATGCCTGTATTAGTCAGGTGAATCCATGACGGGAACTTCCAGCTGACTATATCTGAATTCTGTGCACAGAGTAGCGTCGCATGTAGTAACCCTAAATATACCCACTACAGAGTAGTCTATAACCTCAACTGCTTGCAATTATTTATAATAATTTATTCATTAATCACATAGCTCATGATACAATTCGTGATTACATTCTTTAGCTTGAGAATCATATATCTGGTGACCTATGCACTTACGAGTAGTCTGTGGCTGGCTGCTTTCTTTAAATTTATGCAACATGTACACCGCTAACTTCTAAGAGTTCCAACTATAGACAAATGTAGTTGTGTGAAACATATTGCTTCCTTGAAGAGTACTATAACTATATAGGTTTAGGACTCAACATGAGAGGGTTTATAAAATCTACAGTGACATTTATTGGAAGAACATGCGAGTTTCGGTCGTGCCTTAAGGGCAAAAGAGGTTTCAGCTTTACATACCTTAATTCGGGACTTACTATCTTATGTCATCAACCTCCTTTGCTGACAACTTTATCTATAGCATAAAATCATAAAAGGATAGTATAAGAAACTAATCAAGAGTCACAACAATGCCAAAAACACAATAATGGTTCGCGAGCGACAATATCAATAATTACCATACATAAATGGTGTATCACCACACCCTTCTCTTTCTCTACTTTCCAAGTAGTCTTATGACTTCTTTATATGTTCAATATTACTCCTCATCCTTTAACCATAAAGAACCAGCCCCCTTAATCATCCACACTTAACATAAAAGTAAAACTCATGGCCTCCGATCACCATCCCACCGGTTCCTTTTGAACGATGTCAAATTCCTTTATAAGCTCATAGTTTAAGTTGGTATAGAACTAATGCCATAAATTAAATTAATAGGAGCTCATATAACCAGCTACAACATATTCTTAGCGACTTAGGAATTTCATCAAACACTTGGTGAGGGACAAACTTTCAAGAACTATAATAGTCGCGTTCTGTATAACTCACCTTTCGTTTTAATGTAAACATCTTACTTCCCCAATACAATACCATTGACCCGTAATTTGGTCAAAACAACAGCCAACACAACCTTCTACAAACTCCCTCCTCACCAAAACATCAAATATAATGGGTAAAACATAGACTCACGGCTTCCTATCACCGTCCAGTGAGTCCTACCCACAAATTATACTTAAAGCATCCTTGGAATACTATTTATGAAGATAGAAGAGGATTCATACCTATATATCAAAGGAAAGCATCCCCTGCCTTCTTTATTCTCCAAGAACAATACTTTTTCCTTCAATAAAACATTTAGCTAAGTATATTTATAGGTCTATTGAGAGGAAGACACTTGATTCTTGAAGAAACCAACTTACCTTAAGCTTTGGTGGATTGAAGATGAGAAAAACTTGAAGAAATAACTTAAAACCAGTCCTTACGCGTTCTTGAGTTTATGAGAAAGTATATCCCAAACTTCTAATATAAAAACAACAAGTTTGGCCGACTTTCTCTAAAGTGCCACATGTCCCGCAGTGATCCGGCAGTGCACGCGTCTGTCGTAGAATGAACATAACGTTTTACTCCGATATCATTTTAATGAGCGGTTTGTTTTGCTGGAAACTAGACTCAAATACCTTCAATTGGATAGGTTTTATACCCCTCTAACTCGTTATATATTAGGAGATATGATCGTTCAAAGTCAGATGAGAAATGAGATCATTTGTAGTATTCCTCCATAATGAACCTTTAAACTTTAATCTTTTCTTTAATGATCTCTTTGGCCTAAAAATTTTGTTTAACCCTTCAAACGACTAAATATAAGGGTTACATGGTATGCTTAACCATTTTCAATGATATACCTCCCCCGATATCACATCTATGCATTGGTGTTTACGAGTCGCAAATGTATTTTAAGTTACGGGATATTACATTATCCCCCCCCCCCCCTTTGGATCATTCGTCCTTGAATGAATTTTTTTTAAAAATTGGCAGAGTTTCCTTTGTAAACAGGTCTATCCAAAACCTATCATCCAATAAAAATACACACACAATGCTTCACAAAGCATCACCACTAATATGCAACGGATATTCACCAGACTCTACTTGGCCTTATGCGAATTGAAACTACACTAACTAATATAACATACCTTATACTGTGGTTGTTTCAGCTCTGAGGAACATGTGGTGTCTGTATCAAGTACATGAACATAAAACATATAATAAAGCAATACTACAAAGTACAGGCAAAACATATACTCAAATGAGAGGAATTATGTCTTTAAGAACCTTTGTGTGGCTACTAAAATAAGTGGGGATACTTGGCCCTCATGTCAGTCTCTGCTTCCCATGTGGCTTCTTCTATATTCTGACTTCTCCAAAGTACCTTGATTGATTCTACGTCTTTTGTCCTCAACTTCCTGATCTGTCAGTCCAATATTGCCACTGGGACTTCCTCGTAAGATAAGTGTTCTGAGAATTCCATACCTTCTATGGGAATAACCTATGTAGGATCTCCCAAGCATTTATGTAACATCTACACATGAAAGATCGAGAGTACTGCAGCTAACTCTCGAGGCAAATCCACCTCATAGGCTACCTAGCCAACTCTACGTATAACTTTATATGGCCCAATATACCTGGGGCTCATCTTACCTTTCCTCCCAAATATCATAACCCCCTTCATAGGGGATACTTTCAAGAATACCCAGTCATCAACCTCGAACTCTATGTCTATACGGCGTACGTGTGCATATGATTTTTGTCGGCTTTGAGCCGTTTTCAGTCACTCTTTTATCAACTTTAATTTTTCAACGGCTTGGTGAACAAGGTCTGGTCCTAATATTTGAGTTTCACCTACTTCAAACCAACCAATAGGTGACCTGCACTGACGCCCATAGAGGGCTTCAAATGGAGCAATGCCAATGCTTGAATGATAACTATTATTGTAGGCAAATTATATCAAGGGCATATGATCATCCCAATTACCTTTAAAGTCTAAAACACATGCTCTCAACATATCTTCTAGTGTTTAAATAGTGCGTTCGGCTTGGCTGTCTGTTTGCGGGTGAAATGCAGTGCTAAGGTTCACCTGTGTGCCCAAACTCTTCTGGAATGATCTCCAAAAATGTGTCATAATTAGGCACCCCTATCTAAAATAATAGATAGTGGAGTCCCATGCAAGCAAACAACTTCCCTTACATATAGCTTGGCATATTCTTCAGTTGTGCTGCTGAATTTAACTGGCAAGAAGTGGGTTGATTTCTTCAACCGATCAATGATCACCCAAATTGAATCATGTCTCTTAAAAGAGAAAGGCAAACATGTAATGAAATCTATATTAATAACCTCCCATTTCCATATTGGAATGTCAATATATAGTCTGAGCTAGGCCACCGGGCCTCTGATGTTCTACTTTAACTTGTTGGCAATTGGAGCATTGTGCCACCTATTCCGCAATATTCCTTTTCATGTCATTCCACCAGTAGACCTCCTTAAGGTCATGATACATCTTTGTAGAGCCTGGATGAATTGAATATCCGGAACAATGTGCTTTATCCATGATTTTCTGCCTTAACCCATCTATATTTGGAACACACAGTCTGCCTTGGCATCTCATGGTGCCATCTTTGAAAAACACTTAGCTCCTTGCAATTGATAAAATAGATAATTTATCCTTGGAATGGGGTATTTGTTCTTTATCGTCACTTTATTAAACTCTCTGTAATCTATACACATCCGTAACGTTCCATCATTCTTGCATACAAATAGTACTGGAGCACCCCAACGCGACATGCTAGGGCGAATGAAACCTTTTCAACTGCTCCTATAGCTCTTTCAATTATGTTGGCGCCATTCTATAAGGCAGAATGGATATAGGCTGGGTACCGGGATCAACGTCAATACCAAAATCAATCTCTCTAATTTGAGGTAGTCCAGGAAATTCATCAGGAAACACATCTAGATATTCATTCACAACGGGCACAGAGTGAAGAGTCGCCATCTGTTTCTCAGCTTGAAGGTCTCTTACATGGACAAGGTGATATAAACACCCTTTGTCTATAAACTTGTGTGGCTTAAGATAGGAAATAAACCTTCCTCTAGGCACCATAGCATTACCCTTCCACTCTAGGACTGGCTCGCCCGGGAAATGGAATCGAGCAACTTTGGCTCAGTAATCAACTGTTGCATAACAAGACGACAACAAATCCATGCCCATAATGACATCAAAATCAACCATTTCTAGCTCTATCAAATTTTCCAATGTGTCACAGCCACATATTCTTACTAAGCACCCATAATAGATCTTTCTAGCTATAACAGAGTCTCCTATCGGAGTCGATACTACAAATGGCTCATGTAATAACTCTAGCTCTACTCCAAATTTCTTAGAAACAAATGGAGTAACATATGATAGGGTAGACCCTGGGTCTATCAATGCATATACATCATAAGAGAAAATAGATAAGGTACCTGTAACAACATCTGGGGATGCCTCTGAATCCAGACAACCTACTAGTGCATACATCCGATTTGGGACTTTTTTTTTTTTTTTTTTTTTTAACGACCCTTGGGGGGGTCAGGGGCTTAGCAACACCCCCAGGCCTTAGCATAAATAAAAGCTCAAAAGAGCT